>JAOEHX010031005.1:0-20642 GCA_025448015.1 Bolborhynchus lineola
TGAGGACACCAGAACTGTACACAATACTCCAAGTGAGGTCTCATGAGAGCAGAGTAGAGGGGCAGGATCACCTCCTTTGACCTGCTGGTCACTCTTCTTTATATATGTTAAGTGTCCATTGGATATTAATGTCTACCTTCACAAATTTCATACTACTATGCTTTACTGCAACGACAAGGAGGACACCCTGAACCATACCTATTTGACATATTTTTTGAAGCTGTCTCTGTGATTTAAAAATCATTCATTCTATAGGGTCTGCTTAAAAAGAAATACCTTCTTGATAAAAAGCTAAACTATACAAAGAAGGGGCAGGGCTTATACATTCTACCAGATCTAATGTTTCTGTCTTTGAAACACCTGCCTCATACTTGTCACAAATCTGTCATCAAGCCCAAACGTCCACAAAATGAGTAAACTTTAAGAGAGGTTTTTTTAGTAAAACAAAATATTTCTTTTAAATGATGGAAGTGCTTTTATGCTAATCTCTAACAACCTCAAGTCATTATGGAATTTACCACCTTAATAACTTAAACTGTAAGACATATTTTCATCAGATTTTTCTTTTTCTTAAATGACCCTTTATTTCCTAATTGATTCTTATGGAAAAATCCTCAAACATAAATCACCTTTAATTGGCCTATCAAAACAAGGGCAATACTTTCAGCAAAAATTAAGAACTTGCAAGTGAAAACGTTTTGATTTTGATAGGTCTGTATATATGACACATAAGCTTAGGCAAATACACCACTTTAAATAAAATTTCATAAAGTACTTATAAATCCTTTTTAAGCTTGTTTTAAGGCCCTCTCACTTAGGTCAGCTCTGCAGTTCTTCTGGGTTATAACTTCATTTTGCATCTGTGTAGAGCAAAGCTCAGTGGGATCTTGTCCATAACTCATACCTTTATTCCACTAAAACCAGTATAATCACCACTTACCTGCTAAGTATAATGCTTTCACCTGAGGAGGCTGCAGTGCTTCATGAAAGATGATAACTGACCCAAGCTGGCCCTCCAAAGATGTTGGACATCCCCATTCGCTGTCCTGAGTCCCTGCTGAGATCATCTTGGTGATGAGCTCTGGTTTTCCAAGCACCCCACCCCAACTTCCTGTAGAGAGAATGCCCCCAAGTGATGTCCGATGGGGCATAATGGGGGAGGAAAAAGGTGGGTCTGGTATTTGAGATGGAGGAGGAGTTGTTGTTCTTTGACCAGCTGAGCCAATGCAGCAAGATGTAAAAGACTGGAGAGTCATGCATGGAAGAAAACAAAACACGTACTGTAAATCTAACCTGCTCCTTTTCACAGTTTCCATAATCAATCTGAAGACCATCGCTAGCAAACCTCAACCAAATAAATTAAACCAAGAGTTTAATTTATTAAACTTGTTGCATGCCAACAGGTTGCATGCCAACAAGCTCTGGCATGCCCCAGAAAAGAAACAATCCAGTAATAGGCCAAAAAAGAACATACGCTTTGCACAACAGCAGAGAGTGTCTCTTCTCCAATTAAAGACATTTGGTCACCTCAACCATGGTCTGACCTCAGGCTAACCTCTAGTGGCAGCAGAGCCAAGAATTATGATGCTCCAAATACCCTGGTAAACGTTTCTCCTCTGGATTGTATTCCCAAATATTAGCCCAGCATATCTGCTACTTGTATTTCTCATATCAGCTAGTCCACTCAGATAGATACTCTTATAGAAGTTTTACTTGCCCTGCTTTTAGCTTTGTTTATAGTACTTATTCAACAGGTGAGCCATTATCCGGAGTTTCATTCTGCAATGGAAATTATTTACTCTCATTTTTGACTGTTCAAGTGGACTGTGTCCAAATTAAGTGTTTAATCCACATATTCAACAAATAAAAAATTAGGATTTACAAAAGAGGGAAGAATGGTCAGTGCTGTAGCGTAGTTTAAAATGGATTTGTTCTGCAGAAGGAATGAACAAAACTTACAAAGAAAGCTAAACATGACATATACTTATTTTGATGGCTAGTATGATCTTTTTTCGGCTAAATGTGAAACATTCAAAATAGTTACATTAACTGCATGCAAACTACTTATCCAGCTAACATAGCAGATGAGAGATTACCATATTAAGGGAACACCCAGAAAATACAAGTAAAAAAAGTCACTGCTAAAAACAACAGGTAATATTCCTCATTGAGGACTGACTCATCAATTGTACTAGCAGAGCTGTGATTTACTATGATTTACTAAAATTATGTCAGTATGATCAGATTATTATTTTGAGGAAAACCTCACAATGTAAACTAATCTGGCTGGGAGTTTTTGTTTGGTTTTTAAACTGAGATGACTAAGCAAGCATTAATGAATGGTTAGTTGATTTCAAATTGATACTTTGGACACTACCCAAAGTTGAACAGAAGCCTATAGCACTAGGCTAAGCTATCCTAAACTCCTACATAATTTCCAAATTAAAAAAGCCAACTCTGCTCTCATTGTTCTACAAGAGCTCAATACAACAGTAGTATGATTCAGAGGGTGAACTTACTTCATTCATGGCAGGGAATCGAAGTGGGGCAGAGACCTTCTGCTGTCCGTTGACATAGATGTACACAAGGCTCTGACCAAAAGGCCTCTTTCCAGGCATGTGAACAATAGTTATGTTGTGCTGGTTAAGCAATATAAAATTATTAGGTTATTATTAAAAAGCAGCGCAATGACTGTACAGAAATATTTAACTTCATCTCCACTAATCTGGTGAGGAAACCACTTAAGAAAATTAATCCTAAGCAACAATAAGAAGATAAGCTGTTTTAAACAGGTTTCATGATAATGCACATCAGCCCTTAAGTGATTAGAAAAAGGCAAGGCAGAAACATGATAGCACACTTAATTCATTCACATAGCACCACAGCCACCTATGCCTGTTATAATAGATAAAAATCTGCATGTTTAAAAAAATTTCAAATATAAGCTGGTTACAACATTGTGCAGTACAAATGCTTATTAACATAGGCATAATTTACCTCAACCACCAATCTATATGGGAACTGCTTGCATTATTTGAGATCTGATCTGTTCTTATGCCATGAATTATTTAAATATAATAGACCATTTGTAAAACAATAAAAAATACAAAATTTGACTCCTGAGCTAACATAACTATCCTAATCAAAGTATTTTTCAGTACCAGATCTTACCCAGAGAGAGTCAAAAAAACAATGGTCAGGCAGCATCACTGTTGCGTATTCCCTCTTCGTGCAAACTGCAACCACCAATATCCCGGAGCATGTAATGAATGCTTCAAAACCCATACCACTTCCTGTAAAAAAGCTATAGAAAAAGACAACAAAAGACACAATCAAAGACTTACTTCATCAAAACTACTGGAAATCACCTAACAGTACATTCATTAAGGAGAGAACCAATTTATCCACTTGTCACTGGTCCAATGTTTACTATTTGAAAAGTGTCCTTTTCATTGTGCTCTCATAGAAAATGACCTTTATAGGAAACAGTGGAAAGGCTGTTCTGAGGTGGTTTTTTATCTTGTTTAATCTATGAATCTTAACAAAACTTGGAATTATGGATATTGGAACTATAGACAAGAAACCATTATAATGGAGAAATTACATGCTTGTTTCTGTAACACAGCCTGGCTCTGGGGACATGTGAAACTGCTCCCTTTCACAAACTAAGCACTATATATTGCATTCTATAAAGATAAACAGATAGGGTATCATGTGCACAAGGAACAGGGAAATTTGTGCATTGATGTAGTTACAGTAACTATACCTATAGAGTTGCTTCCTCCTGCCGCTTTTGCTAGTTGTGCTAGGGTCCACTCGGTCCTGGTCAAGGCAGAGCCAAGCATTGAAAGAAAATGCAGAGCCTGGCCACTTATGAATTGATGGAACAGCAATTCCAGCCATGCTGTGGCACAAGTTGAAATACTGCAAAGCACTAGCCATGCCCTGCTTCCGGGCCATTGCCAGGATAGCTCGCATCACTGGAACAACGTAAGGGTGAGCTTGTTTTGGTTCCTCAGTCCTCAGGAGACGTATTAGTTGAAGCAGTTCTTCTGAGCCCATAGACTGGCTCCCCAAAGAGCCCAGAAGGGCAATTAGGTTCTCTGCACAAGTAGAGTGGAGCGCAGAGTGGGACTTTAGTGTCTCAATGATACGGATGACCATGTTCGCATTGACACATGTGGCACGACTCTGTCTGTTAATACAGCAGATTCGCCTCAACCAATTTGAGATGAAAATCTGCAAATCATGTGATTCTAGTTCTGGAAGCCACTGGATAAGAAGCAATAAGGGCTGGACATTACTAATGCCTAGTATCCCGACAGTCATGTGGTCACCTTCAACAGCCTGAAAAACAGCAGACATGAAACACAATAAAATAGACCTAGAAGTACTGTTGAAAAGATGTAAGAATTTTAATATTCAGAAAAGCACATCTCACCATATTCATGAGTTCTTCCAGCAATTCCCGTGAGGGCTGACCCAGAGATTTCAGTACCTCATAGATATGTGCATAACCAATCCTCTCCTTGAAGACCTCCTGAGGATAAAAAATCCCAGTCACACTAACAAATAAAATCAACAAAAATTGCTCGTCTACTGCAGCAGGTTCTAATTTAACACAATATTAGACACAAAAGAATTAGAATGCAAGAACAATGCAGGCTAGCAGTCTCTTTTTGCTATGTCCAATGTGTAACCTCTAGCATGCTGCAGGTAAGAATCATTTCACTGCAACATGCAGCTAAACTAAAGATTAAAAGTTATATTTTGATAACTACTTGTATAAGAATATAATTGAATTTGTATAATAAAAATGTTAATTCTTCCACAAAATACTAATAACTTCATTTTTTAATGCAAACTGTGGCATGAAATGAAGTGATTGCACTGAGAATTAGAAGTACTCAGATATTAATTTCTGCATGAAAGACTTTCCTAGACTAGCATGATGAAAAACCACCCATTCTGAACACTTCAAAAATCAGGAAAGTGTTGCAGGGAAGCTTTTCTGAAAATGAACTAATTTTACATGAAGGAAAATAATATATCAAGATGCAAAAAGATGAATCTGTCAGAAGTGAGGTGGTTTCTTAGGTAAATGCAGAAAGAAATAAATATATATGTTGCAGTGGAAGTACAATTGAACACTTTACTGATCCTTTGTGAATTACAGCTAGTCCCCACCTCCAACATACAACTCTTCCCAGGCTTTCCAGAGTCAGTGGAGAAACAAGCACTCTGAGTAATGCTTTGGAGAAGCATCACTCTTACTCTGACCGTACTGCAAATAGCAACCAAACCAGATGACTCCCACTGTTTCTTCAGCCTCCACTGTGCAGCCACATCCCTTTCCCTATGCCAAGACTAGGGAATCATTCAACCATGGTGTGAATCTAATGAACTCAGCAATCTAAGAATAAATACACTAGTTTTCTGTGGGCTTACATTCCAGTCAGATTCACAAACCAGCCACAGCCTATCCATTTATCAAATCACAAGAATAACTATAAAGGAAATTGCCAGAGAGGTTGCGGAATCTCCTTCCTTGGAGATATTCAAGAGCTACCTGGACACAATCATGAGCAGAGTGCTCTAGGTGACCATGCTGAGCAGGAACGTTTGACTAGATGACCCCCAGTGGTCTCTTCCAACCTCAACCATTCTGTGATTCTGTGAAGGTCAGGGGAATGGCAAAACCACCATTTGGACAGCAGTACTATCCTGGGTTAGTTTTAAGCCATGATAAAACTACAACACAGACTTCTACCTGAAGACTCATGCAAACATCCATGAATTCTACCCCAAATATTCATGCAGCAAATAATCATGTACTTCCTTTACAAAGGTTCCAACTGCTATTAATACTCCAATCTTCCAGTTTTTTTTAGAAAGATGGGTCACCATCCACCCATTAAGTGCATATAAGTGGATAAAGGATGTTAATCACTATTCCTATCTGGCAAGAACGTGGAACCACAACCTGCTCATCTTCACTAGCAAGATTCATCAAGATACTGTGATAAAAACACTAACTGGACACAAGATCAGGAAACCTACTGCAAACAGACCTCTGCATAAACCGTTACCTTAGCAGCTGGAGAATTGTGCATTACTGCAGTGAGGGCTTGAATGGTTGATACTGCCAAGCGGTCTAGGTGTCCCTGAAACACCTGAAAGTAGCAGATACAGAAGTTATATACTAATATACAAAGACAGTTCAGCTCCAAAATCTATACTGTGCCCTCCTGCCAAGAGGGAAACTGAGAGTTTGTTAACATGCTTCAAAAATCATTTCCCCACCAGTCAAGATTTCATCATCCCATGGCCTACGGGAATTACATGACTGAAGACAACTAGCCACATACTTCAAGAGGAAAGAAGCACTCACAACACACATTGCACTTCAAATATTCTGATGGACAAACAGGTTTTCCTCATGCGTCTAATGGACAACCTCAACAGGGAGGGAGGAAAACGAATTAAGAAACCTCTTGCAGTATGTGTGTGTGTGCTGCTGGACAGTCAAGCACCTGCAGTTCATACAGAGTGCTTCCTTTTTCATCCAAGCCCCTACACACCAATACAGCACACACACACAAGCAAAACATAATAGATAAATTATCCCAGCACAGTAAGGTTGCTGCCTCACTCAGCCTCATTGCATAGATCAACATCTCTTTTTCCAAATTAAAACCAACTTTTGAGGGGTTTTTTAACCCTATAATTCTTGTTTATATTGATATTTCTATGGTTGTTCTAAGGACAAAATTGCTGGAGCACTATTTCACATCCATCAGTAATTCTAATTAGCAAAACTGCAAACAAACAGACTCTGTTTCATCATCTCTGAAATATTATATGCATATCAGACATATTTTGAAAATAAAGCATCAAGAATCAAAGACAGTGTTAGATATGAAGAAACATTTACATGCGGTTAGAATGCTGCACTGAGTTTCTACAAAAGCCAAAGCTATTAGTTAGAATCACAAATTGTAATTACCATACCTTGAATTTAGCATTTTTTTTACATTTTAAATCAGAAGAAAATCATTCTACTATAAAATTAATACAACAATTTGCATTTGAAACTTTACACAGTATTTTGGAAAAAATTAAAGCAACAGGCTATTCCTACCTCCCTGATTCAGCCTGTCCATTGTTTTGTGAACATCTGCTCTTGATAACAAGCAAAAAATCAGGACAAAAACAACCATTGAGATTCACAAACAAGGCCCCAGAATCCAAAACACCACAGTACTGAGACAAAGAAGCAAAAAAGAGGAAAGGGAGAAGGGAAAAAATCACCACCAGGTTGACAGAATTTACTTGGATTCCATTCATGTACTTCACCTTTTCCTTAAAAGAAGCATAACTGATGGCTCAGTATTGCAAATATCTGTAATTTGAAGCAGATGAATAAAACTGACATTGAATTTAATCAGTTATTCAGAGAAATTACTTTTTGGAGACAGGGAATACTAGTGTGTGCAGCAGCACAAGTTCATCTCGCTGCAGAAGGCTTAAAGAAGATGGTTAAGGTGAAGCACAGGAATCAACTTTCCTGTGATTGTGTCTTGACTTCAACTGAAGCAAAATAGAGGTTAGGTAGGTACCTGGTCCTCATTCATTTCTGTCAGTAATTTGTTGGCAAGGTCTTTCTCACTCTTGTCTGCCACTTTATTGTTAGCATTTAAAAACAGCTGTTAGAAACAGAGACAAGAACAATGGAAATAATCGCATTAAACAGTCACCTGCAGCCAAACCTGCAGAGGCTGCCTTGGATTTGAATTTCACATTTAAAAAAATAGAAAAAATAATAAAAATTCTCCCACTGGTGAGGCACAGTCCTCCATTAACATCAGTCTTCTGTCGATCTTACAACACCAAAGGTTACATAATATTTTTCCTGAATAGTAATTGCCATTTTCCCCCTCCCCCCCCAGAATTAAATGAAGATTTGTAATGGATGAGACAAGGAAACAGATCTATCCGAAATTCGTACTGGTCACTGGCTTAGCAACTGGGTTTTCATTTAAGGTATGTAACATGACAGGAGGTTCTCAAACATTTACTAAGAATTGTAAGAAATAAAGACAACAGTGGGGCATTAGCAAGAAATTGGTGCTGACATTTCATCATTTTTGCACTTATGTTTCATCCCACGTGAAGGCTGAAGATACACAGACAGAATTTTTTAATTTTCAAACAGCAACAGGAGCAGAATTTCTGGGGCACATGGTCTTTGGGACAAGAGTAAAATACCTCTGTCATCATCCTAAGAATCAGAGAGGTTGTAAATAGCTTTACATCAAACATACATCTATACTGCATCTTCAGCTAAGAAACTGCTCTGAGTATAGTAGCTAGATTCCTGATCAGTTCCTGAATTTATAAGTTTAAAGCTCAAACTCATAATCAATTGCAGCCACTTTGTGTGCAAAGTTTAGCCATAACCCAATCAGAACTAAAACTGATCTTTTTCTGGTTTTAGCTTCTACTGATCCCTGACCAAAGCGTTTTAAAAGTCACTTGGGGGAAAAAAAAAAGAAAAGATTAAAAACAATTAACAGTAATTGCCCTGAATGGGTAAGAACTCAGCATTTGTCTTTTTTTTTTTTTCCCCTCAGACATTTTGTTTCATTCTCTGCTGGGTAGGAAAGGATTCTCTGAAAAGGAACAACCTGAGAAATCAGCTTGCATAAGCTAGGGTAAAACAGAAGGACAACACTCAAGATATTATTTTGACTTACATAGGTTTGAAAGCACATAGAAACACATGTCATTTTGAAAGGTACATTACAGTCAAAAGAACTTAGCATTGCAGAATAACTATAATAAGCCTCAGAGGGTTATAACATTAACAAGTAGAAATAAGAACATTAAATAGAAGCAGACATGCAAAAAAAAAAAAAAAATCTCATCAGTTTTTTCATATGGATTACTTCAGTTCTGATAATGATAATACATGTCAAGTGGAAAACCATATTTTTATTACAATGTCCATAAGGTATTAATTCTTCTATTTAAAAGCTGTTTAGAAATTATTTTTTTAATCAGGCATACGGCTAGAGGTCATTGTGCTTTGCTCAGTCTGATCTCTCTAAGAGAATTTAACAGATGAGAAAAAATGCAGGGCCAATAACACAGCTTGTTAAGTGATTCTGTGTAGAATAAGCACCTCCTGATACCTCTCAAAAACAGTCCCTCTTCCAGATGTCACAGGCAAAAAGCAACATCCAGACCACCAGAACTTAACCAGGCACTTAAGTTTTCTGCAGATCTCTAACCCTAGAGCATAATTAAGGGAAGACAGTTTACCCATAAGTGTTATAACCTGTAAATGTAAGGGAGATTTAAATTTTGGAAGATTGTAGAACCGCAAATGACTAAGAAGTATGACTAGAAGTCTGGCCTTCAATACCCTAAGTTCTTTGAGATATCCATAGTACAAATAGTGGCATGGATTTTCTTTACCCCTTCTTTCCACGGAAATTTTTTCCACTTCGAATTTGCTGAAGATCCAATAGCTTCCTGAGTTTCAGATATGTGTATGACTCTCCCACTATGCGAAGAACATTCTTCACACAGCTTACTGTTGAATCCAGTAGCAAGATTTTCATAGGTAAAGAAAAAAGATCTAGAAATAGAGTCTCTACCCCAGCTAATAAGGAGAAATCCTAATTCCACAGTTAAATTCATCTTTGCTTTCTGGCTATGAAAAAGAATAGAGTATAATGGAAAATAAACATACAACACCTTCTCAGTGTCCACCCTCTCCCCATTTCTCATCTTTAGGGTATTCTAAATTCCCAAATTCCCACCATGTAGCAAACTGGCAGCACTAATATCCAATCACAATAATGAGTGACTACCACAGGAAAAAAAAAACCAAAAGAGTTAAAAAAAGTATCTCTTGTGACATACATACAAGGAGAATAAAAACAAAAGGAGCAGGTTGCAAAAATAGAATAGCTCTTCCTGCCTTCTTAAATTCCACCACTTGTTTATATAAGAACAGAAAGATGGCTAGAGTCTCCATGAACAGGTAAACATCACACTGCTTAATGATTTAAGGAGAATCTAAAAGAGAAATTTCTTATAGAGTACAAGGTCAGTACAAAAATAGGCACAGATTCCTAAACAGGAGGAGAATGGAAAGGTCATGTATGTTCAGGAGGAGATTAAAAAAACAAACCTATAAACACTATTCAAACACTTCAAGTCAGTCGGTATTCTGTCATTGATTACAGTTACAGTTATAACATCATGCAAACATTCATTTTTAATTGATCACTGCTCTGAAATAAGTTCTAACAAAAAATCTAAATGGATTTGAATCAAATTGCATACAATAGCTACCATTAAATGAGCTCAAAATAGCTATGCTACCAATGTATCACAGAAAGAAATAAAACATTCGACAAAGTTACACCATATCTATGTTCTTCTGCACAGGATAAAATGAAATCTACAAAGCAATTAGTGGAAGACACTATCTTGCAAATTATCACCATCTAGGATTGAGATGAAAACACAACATCTATGTTATCACTATGTGCTACGTAGAAGGAGAAGAACAATCAAAGAACATTTGCAACAGCTTGAGCTCGTGTTTTATGTCAGCTATACAAAACTAATATTTTGAATAAATTACCAGGCAGATCAGCAAGGTTGGGGTTTTTTAATGGAAAAATATGCTTCTGAAATTAGAATTCACACCTTCATCTGGCAGCAGTTGTGACTTCCTAGCAATCCAGTGGCAGAATACAGAAAAAATAACACCAAAACAAAAAACCGCAAAACCAAAAGGTTCTTTATAGGGGTTAATTCCAGTAAGAACCTTAACAGATTTTAGAGACTGAGAAGTGGTTGCGAAGATAGAGATTCAAAATAAGCATTCATTGCTTTAACCACAATACAGGCAACAAATACCATTACTTAATTAAGAATAAATATTCTAGAATGACTTGAAACTTTCAGATCTTTCATAGAATTAGTGGCTCTAACCATTTCAAGTTTTATTTCCAGTATGCAGACACTTTAAAATTGCATTCAATTGAGAAAAAGGATATAAAGGTAATTAATATACCTGCAGTATTACAAGACAAGTTTTATTAAAAATATGCTGATAAGGGAACATTTACCTTGCAGTTCTGCAACAGTCGAATGAGATGCTCAAAGCAGTTACTGTTAAGGAAAATTGCCTGCAGAACAGGCCTATCTGTGCAGTCTAACATGGCTGTGATGGTATCTATAAAATCAAAACAGAACTGGCATCAAAGACAAAACATTTCCCAACAAGTATTTCTTTTTTTGCACATTACATAATAAACGTGGGGAAAAATCATACAACAAACCATGTGTTGTGAATTCTTTGATCAAGAATGATGTGCATTTTAAATACAGAGCACTAGGCCTAAAGCTAAACATTTTGATGCTGTAAAAAATTCTCATGTAACCTACTACTTCTGGAGAAAAATTCAGCTACCAAATACTTCTGGTTGCTCTGGGGCTCTGTTCAAAGTCATTGCTATTTGTGAGTACGTAAGCAGCCTGTCTTTTATTTAAAGCACATGAACATTTGCTTCTTCATGAAGCAATTACTTTGGAAGTTTGGGAAAAGAAATACCTTTATTTATATTTCCCATTTTGCACATCAAAATGGAAAAAAATTCCAAATCCTGAGTTCTTATCCAATGATCTGAACCCACTGTTTCATACCATCACTTTCACCCAGTATTTACAACAATAGCATTTGAAAAGTGAACTATCACAAAACAGCCATCACATGGGTATTTTATTACAGACCCATTTTACTATGCAATTATAGGCTGATATCAGCTGTTACCTAGCAAAATGGTTTTGGTTTTTGGTTGCTTTCTTTGGAGTGGGAAGGTTTTGTGGGGTTTCTGTTGTGGTTTTTTTTTTTTTTTTCAAATGGAGACTGGTAGTACATGAACCTTGACACTCTGGTTAAATGGTAGCAATCTGATAGCCTCTTCTGTTGTTTTGGGGTTTTTTTTGTAGTGAATGATTAAACAAGAATACATCTAAAGTGATGTCAATGAAGAAATGTTTGCAATTTTTGGATTGCTTACCCAAGTGAACATTTTTTGGAAGACATTCAGTTATACTACTATCATGGTTTAATCATTATGTGCTTTAGAGTTATTATGAAAAGATACTTAAAGGAGCTGCACAATTGACTACTCACTCAGCATCTGGATCTGTAGTGCTATGAACCTGCTTTCCCACTGCCTGCATCGCCTTGAATTAGGTAAAGCTGAATGGTCTGAATTAAGCAACTTGAAATAGTTCTCCAATATTGTACTTGTCTCCACTTGCCGCTGGTCAGAACTGCTGGTTAGAAGGATATGGACAACTTCTGTCAGGCACTTCAGAGTCAGCTCTGCCTTCCTGCTCACTTCCTCAGGGTTCCTGTCATCCCAGTTGTCGCAGTCTGCTAAAACACGCATCAAGACTTCCATGGTGGCAGGAGATACTGCTTGAAGAGCATTCCTCTGAAACCCATGGGGTAAGGAAGTGGTTAAGAAACAAGTAATAAGTAAAAATCAAACCTCTTCAAACCAGCAGTTTCTGAGTTGAATCATTCAACATGCATTATTATGCCTCTTAATGCCTGTAATTGTTAAATATGAAACATTCTACTTGGATTGTAACGATGGCTACAAATGAAATGCATCCTGTCTTGTTCACTTTTTTGAAGAGAATGCTGAAAGGGAAAAAGATATATAATTTAAATGCATGTTAAAATTCGTATGAAGCAGCCTCTATAAACTGCTAATTCTAGGCAAGGCTGCCCTTGAATTTTCATTTTAGATCATGAGATTCATGATACTTTAAAATTTTTGAAAAGAACACAGTAACTTGCAAACACTTGTCCAGGCCCCAAATGCATTTTCCCAACCTCTCTCCCTGGGGGTCTGACTGCATAGGCTGAAGGCCACCTTAAAGCTGGGGCAGGAGCCCAGCCTTCTAGAGAGCTTCAAGAAGCCTTGGCAGGCCACATACTGTCTTGAACCTGACATACTGTATTGAACCTTAACTGCCCAGATTGACCTTAGACCTGCCTTATCACTATGGATGGGCTGGCAACCACTGGACTCTTAACTGACCCTAGTCACCATCACAAGACCAAATCCCCATTCTGATGTGCTGACCAGATTTCCTGACTTCATCTCAGGCATCATCACAACAGAGTTGTTTAGTGATCTAGGCTGGTTGATCCTGGTTACTACCTCCAGACCTACCCATATCCCCTTGCTCAAGTACAAGAAGACTGCACCTTTTGCAGTGAGGTCAACTGCCTCTACCTGCCTGGTCATCATGCTCAGTCACATCCTGCCTTTCCTGGTCAACTGGTGCCGGGCTTTGCTGCTCCCTCTCTTCCAGATTATCATTTGCTTGTGACCTGACTAAGTAGCACATTACAGAAGTCAGCCAAGACAGTGGATGTTGGCTTTGCTGATAATGAACATTCTCTTTTCTTCAAATCTTCACATTCTTTCAAAGACTTTAAACAGCTTCCAAGCTATAAAGGCTCCGTGCCTCTTACTGAAACAGCTTCTAACATTGGGAAGTAGGCTAGATGAATTTCACATGGTGATATAAAATTTGTATCTCTGCAGATGGAAACTCCTAATCTAGTCATTCACATTTTTTTCTTTATGATATAAAAATATTACAGTAAGCTCATACAAATGCGTGGTTATCATAGACAGCAAATTCCTACTGTTATTTGAAAGCAGGACCTAGCTCTTAGCATTGAGATACTATTGCACACAGAATTATCCTAAACTTCATAAGACAAACAGACAATTCATAGCCAAAAATAAATTCTTCTCATTTGTGGGTTATGGAGTATTTATAAGCCTTAAACAATAAATACGCATTTGGAGGCTTCAGCAGCTGAAGAGTTCAGAGCATCCTTACCTGACCACCAGCCACAATAGCTCCAAAAAGATGCAGCAGGCAACATTTTAGGCTTTCCTTGAGATGTTCACTTTCTTGAAAGCATTCTGATTAGAGTAAATAAAAAGGAGGAGGACTCTTTACTTTGGTCATAGAAATTATATGAAGTTTTTCCTCTCAAAAAAAAGAACATCAAACAAAATAATAATAAAAAGCATCTCCACTCCCTGTCATCACACGAAGTTGTATTTTAAAATTGTTCAACTACATAATCTCCACCTTCTTTCACATAAATTAGACACAACCACATAAATTCCAGCATTATCAAAGTAACATGACAAGACAACACTTTTCAGGAATTCACAGAACCAGACCTTCAGGTTGCATAAAACTTTTCACGCAGGCTGAAAGAACTATAGACAGAACAGCTGTTGAGCTGATCCACAATGTAACATGAGCCCATTTTGTCCATACTAATGGGAAACAGGAGGACATGTTAAAATGCAAGCAGCTAGCAAGCATGACATAGAGCAATTTTGGCACGGAACATCTAATGCTATATGCAGTGCAGGTAGCTCAATAAAAAGTCTCTGAGTTTGCTCTCTTTATACCAAACTTCCCAGGGAAGCCTAAGCAGGTCTGTAACCTTTCTAGCAGTAGTCTTTATAAAGGACATTACCCTGCATCTCTTCTCAAGCCGTATCTGATGTCTTCTTAGAAATAGATGTAGCCTGGATATTGTTGCTATAGCAATAACACTAGATTCAAAGTAGCTATAACAAAGTTCAAAGGATTATTCTATTTGGAATCAACCATCGTAAAACTTCCAATAACTTCATGAGGTAGAACTGGTAATGACTTGGGTTTGTAAAACATAAGATTTTAAAACAAATAATAGAAACTGAAAATGAAAGCATTCTATACTCATTAAAATAATAATATAACCTTTAAGGCAATCACCAATTACTGGCAAGTAAGATTTGACTATACACTGAGTGATTAATCCTGATTTAAAAGAAAATTGTACATCTGTTTTTTAAATCTGGTCTTCAAAGGAAACAAAGCTTAGATGATCACGCTGTTATAATGGTAGTCCCACCATTCCCATGACTTACAGTCTCTGAATTTTTTAGGGAAACTCAGACAAATTCAAAAGAGCAGCACCTAGCAGATTATGAGTAAATCGTTGGGGTGGGTAGACTGAAAAAAAAAACCACTTGTAAGTGCTGCCACAGCAGAATGCCTAAAGCACATGCTCTGCAATTTCTTGTTCTGTCTCTCCTGCCAGCTGGCCAACCAGCAGATGAGTATCTGCCAGCTAATTAGTACACTTGTAGCTCGGCCACAGTATATAATATTTAAGGGATTTAGGAAGAACCAGGGTACAATGCACTGAATGGGGAAGAAAGAACCTGCAGATGATATTCCCCAGAAGCAGCCTTCAGAGAGCATTTCCAGTACTCTGGCATAAAGATAATGGCATTTTACTGGCATCTGCTCTTCGGTCTTTTTGGCAACTAGCCTATTTCATGTACATAGAGAGGGAATCTCAAGGAACAGGACAAGTATATGACTAAAACCTAGAGAAACCAAATTCACAAACAGGAACAGAACCTTCCTTTTTTATTTCCAATTAAAGCCAAGTTAACGGATCGCTGCAAAAAGGACCAATTTCACTCATACGCCAACTCCAGCATATTCCTGCCACTTCAATTCTATTGGCACTCAGTTGCTTCAACTCTGCTGTCACCAGAAATTTGGTATGCTAAACTGGAAAACTAGCTGGGTACCCCACCTTTCCAAGATTTCAATACAGAACATGCCACATAAGTCCTCCTTTTCTACACAGCCAATCTGTAATGGTAGGAACACATGAATTCCAAAGTAGCCATCATGATATTTAATGGCTTAACCAGACAAAAAACAAAGCACTTTCCCAAACTTCTAGTCCAAGGAACATTTGCTTATTGGATGGCACAGAGATGCCTTCTTTCTAGCTATTAAATCATATTAACAGACAAAAATGCATTAACATTTCCCTGAGATTATTTTTCCATGTGAGTTATCATTACAGTTGCTACAGGGACCTTACATTCAATTACTGTATGCACCCTAATAAATACAAAGTTGGCAATTTAGAGAACAGGCCCTCTTAAACTACATTAGGCAATGAAAGAAAGTCTGAAAAAATCCAAGCATTCCAAGATGAGGAAGAATGCCAAGATGGTGATGCTCAGAGCACGAAATAAGCAAACAAAGCAACCCACTTCATTCAGCCTCAGAAAGCAAGCAAGGTGCTTTCACATTTATTAGGCATTCTTACGGGAAAGGAACTTGGAATCACTAAGTTGATTCCTTCAACATTAACTATTTTTAAGCATGCTGTGGATGATACTTACGATAAAAAAAAGGGACAAACTCAACAGTGAGGGAAGCTGGTTTATACTTCTGTCTGCTTTTCTCAACCGTACTAAGGAAACGTCTGCAATTACATTAAAAAAAGATAAAGAAATCAGATATGAGACCTTGGGTATATAGTACCATAATACCATATTATATGATACGAAAGAAAATACTACCAAACACTACCAAATATCAGGAGTTACCTTTCACCTACAGGATCAAGAAAAATAGTATAGCAATATTTGATCCTGAAAAAATTAATTACAGCTAATCCTGTATTCACTGTTCTACTGCTAGAAATATCTTAACTTTATACAATATGGTTTAGATGCCAGTAAGCTGTTATTTAGCCCTTGCTTACTGTAACTAAGCTACCAGCTAGACTGCCATATTTCTTAAGCATGCAATTTGAAATAGACACAAATCATTATTACGGGTTCATTTGGGGGAGAGGGAGTAGAATGACATGACACCATCAAATTAAAGGGATTTAATTCTACTGATACACTTAGAATCTTTTAAAAAATGTAACATATATATACACCGTGATCTTCAACATTTTCTTTTGCCCTAATTCAACCAGATCTGCCACCACATCCCTTTAACCATCCTTATTCCACCAGTTTAGAAAAAAGGGCCTGTTTCTGAAAGGAGAAAGCAATGGAAGGACCTTCATGTTGGTCAGTTACAACCAAACACCTCTCCGTATATCGTCAAATTTAATTTTGTTTTTACTCCTAGACTGTTTTTAAATATAACTTTAGAAAGGTATTGAAGTCATATCCAGTTTCAGAAAGCATAATACTTTCCTGTGGTGTCATTATATCGATTCATTGCCAAATTCTACACCTTCACTGGTTGTAAATTTACTTATTTTGAGTACCTATACTCTACCTAAGATACCACGAAATGTGTTGGCACTGCCTACATGACATCTGAAATCAGCTAAGCAGTATGCTGGCATACCATATGTGAGAACTGGTATCAATTCATGCTCTGTCCTAGAAAAGGAGAATTCTCATGTGACACAGTAATACCAAAAGTTGTGATCCCCACATGGTCCTTAAAATTTTGTGCACAATAATTCAAGCTGTTATTGAGAATACTATCTTCTGTTTCCATAACAGCCTCATAAAAACTGCAGTCCATGCAGTATTATGGCAAATTGCAGGTTTCAAGCTACAAAGAAACCCCAGCAGCCAAGGTAGACAGCTCACATCATCTCCACTCTGTTTGCATGGAGCTGCACAAATGCAAGTCACAGAATGTATGCTGTGAGAATGGACCTGATGTTTTACAAGACTAGGTAACATGAGATATGATCTCTATTCCTTTACTTATTTGCATGCATGGGTCTAATATCTGATGCATGTCAAAATGGTCCTGATGGAAATAAAACTGAGGACCTAAAGAAAAAGCAGCTCTGAATGATAGCAGCAAGGGGCAAACAACAACTTCAGCCCCTGACAACACAGCAGAAAAAAAAGCGCCAACTATACAAAACTATGTACATTTAACATTATTGTAATTAGTTTGGGGCTAACAACGGGGAATTGTGCAAGAAAAAGATCTCTCAGAAATTTTTAAGAGGTCTCTGAAGAGTTAGTTATAGCAGATAAAGTGAATCACTAGAAGGTTCAAAAATCAGGGCGTGTACCTAGAATGACAGAAATTAAGCATCACCAAAAGCCCATTTCCTGGCTGTCTACACTTTCCACCTTACAAAAAGCATCACAACTCAGCTTTCCACTAAATGAAACAGGATTTAATGGTACTCTTGGGATATACTACTCTGGCAACTTTGGTAGCAATGAAGTTCAGTTCCTAGCGTGCCTGCTTCATGATGTTAATTTTGGTAGAAAAATTATTAATGCTACTCTAAAGAGTGTGTCTTTGGGGGAAAAAAATCCTTAAACATACTATTTAGTGCTCAACGCTATCAATTTGAACAGTTGTAAAATATAGTAATATAGAGGTAACGACTTTATATTTTAGTTGGATATCAGGCAGCAGTAGTTCTGTCAGAAACTAGACATATTGTTCATCTAAAGTTATCATCAACCACAGTATTTATAATCCTGTTCCAATCTACACATACCCTGCAATTCGCTGCCTCCAGTTTCGATATGGATCGTAAAGGCTTTCACAAAAAGCCAATGCATGTCGCACAAATTCTTCTATAGGGGTCTGATCTGCCAGTTCTTTTTCTTTTGTTTTGCTTTTTAACTGAGGAAAAAAAAAAAAAAAGAAAGCTGTGGACAGAAGATTTCTAGAAGATGAAAATTCATCTTGATCACCTTCAGAACAGTTCTGAGCCCACAGATTTGTTTGCCCACACAACACTAATATTGAAAAAAATGGAGCAGGAAGTATTGGATGGAAAAATATTAGAATTGTTAATCACATACCTGCTGAATGTATAACGTAGTCATGGTGATAACATGGTTAATGTATGAACACATCCCAATCTCTTCCACATTAGCCAAATTTCTATGAAGACAACATAAAAACCACAGAAATGTACACAGTGGACCATTTGAGGCTAGTTTAAACAATGTTTGTTTTAGCATTCTGTCTATACCCATACAAAAGTATATCAGCATTTCAAAAATACTCTCCGAAAGACTGCATGTACTCAAATGTTTATTTCTGTCACAATAATAACAGAGCTCACAAGTTTTCTTCTACTGGAAGGAAAAGAAAGGCCACAGTCACTCTACTGTAGGCCAATTCTATCTGGAATTTGAGGTTTCAAAGGTTAAGCAGATTCCCAGGACACTCTAAATAGAAAGCTCAGAAACGGCATCTGATAATAAAGACATCAAATTCCACTTCTCCCACATTACTTGTGCATAGACTTTCTAAAGCTTTAGCAAATATATTACCCAGAAGCATTTATTCACTTTAAATTCTCCCAAGGAAAACAAACAACTAATAAATTATTTTAGAACATAAATAAATCAAGAGCAATAAGGAAATTGCATACACATGTTATTTCTCAGTCTTGAGGATAAGTCACAAAGATCAGATACTGAAGTGATAACATAAGGAGAACCTGACAGCAATTAAAGACTGACAATAGTTTGTACTTCAGACACATTATCACCACCTACTCAGCTTATATTTAATATTCCAGAAAACAAACACTGCCCTACAGCTTCTTATATTGTTCCACAGGAAGGAGAGACAGTGCTCTTAAAAGCTGCTTCAAATATTTCTCAGAAAAGGAGATCCCCTTCCTCTCTTAATGTAGTTTGTAATAGAAGACTGAAGAATAGTGAGGCCTAGATTCCTAAAACCAGTTTATTCACCTGCTTCAACAGAATTACAAAATAAGGTACAAGTTTCTGAAAGAATCCAGTTGCATTAATAGTGTAATCAGTCAGTTTCTTAAGCTGTTTATGGAATTACAAGCATGTTAAGAATGTGAAACAGTTCTTCCTGTACAATTCTCTCTCAAGTTACTTCATACCCAACACTTGTTAGAGTCTGTCTTTTCTTTTAAAAGTATTTCTTATACCAGGGTACACCGTATCTTGAACTCCCTTAGATCTATCTTACCTAATTACAAGGAAATCCCTTCTAATCTATTTCTCATGGCAACCATTATTGCCAGGATGATTGCATTGTTCCCCTCTTTTTTATTCCCTCTTCCTTTATTTTGAAGACTGCAAGAAGTGGCATTCCACTGTTTCTCCTGGAAAGTGTCAAATCACATTGTTTGTGTCATTACTACCCATATTTATTGGCTGTACCACAATTTCTTCAACAAAACAATAGCACGCTGAGGTAACAATCAGAAGAAATACCTGCAAAGGATGATAAAGAACTTCACAAGTAAAAGGGAGAGAGCCTGCTGCTGCTCTTCTAGTCCATCTGACATTTTCTGGACACACTGTAGCAGCTGGAGCCTGAGGACCTGAAGAATGTTATCAGGAAGCAGTGATATTCCTGGAGGAATGTCATCCACCCTGAAGAGAAAAACCGCACACAAAACTGTTAATCATGCAAATGACATGCTACCAATCAATTTCAAGGTGCTTATGTAATGTTCCAATAAGCCTCTAAAAGGAAGGTTGCAGAACTGATGGTTCACAAACACTTCCTAATGAACCAAAAGGAAAAGCCTGGTGGCAGTATGCCAGCTTGAGCTTCCTTTTCCCCAGCAACAAACTCCACTGAATAAAAAGGTGTTAAAAATTCATTAAGCAGAGTCCTCAGTGCTCCTCCATGCAATGATCTGCCTTAATTGCCATGGAGAAACTGCAAGATTTTCATCAGGTAAATGAGTGGCTTGGGAA
>JAOEHX010031005.1:20652-31902 GCA_025448015.1 Bolborhynchus lineola
ATAATGGAATAAAACATGAAAACCAAACTCAAAGGGAACATTTTCAACTTTCTACTGAAGATTAAGTGTCCAAATAAATAAGATACCAATAATTAAATAGTTAATGAAACCCAGTTGGTAGACATCCACAGTGAACTTCATGTCCTTCTTATATGAATTAAAAAGCCATAAAAGCAAAGATTAAATACAAAAAGAAAGGGAAAATTAAAACAAAAATTCAGCTAGCTCAAAAACTCGATAATGACACTTGCTTATGTATATCCCTGTGAGAACAGGCATCAAAAAGCGTGGGGAAATGCAATGACTGACACTAAACACTGTGATACCACTTATTTGCAGTAAATGGGGAACAATATGTTGTTGAGATTTTAAATTGAAAAGGAAGCATATGTAGAAGAGAACAACTGAGACCAAATTTAGTAAAAAATCAGACAGGTGTAAGTGACAGCAAACTCCCACACCCTAGAAAACAAGTGCAACCCATACGTATACAAAGGACCAAATACTGTTGATTCCTTTGCCTCTTCACAGACTTGTGCAATTTGCTTGTCAGATCCTGGGATTCAGAATCTTCCAATTTGTGTTAAAAACTCCAAAATTATTTACAGGGCCTCGGATCTAAACTGATACAGACACTAACCACAAAATTAAAAGCAACTGCTTTTTTCCAACACGACTGCCAAGAAAGAAACCTCAATTTCTGTGATAGCAGCTTTCCCCCTCAAAATGCCAGTAGATCCATACCCTCTGGAACTATAAACATGGCTCCTCATAATCTGATAATTCACTGTATCTCTGTATTAGGAAAACCATACTTTCTGACAGCTGGAATTATATATCCAGAAGTAATTTCCCTAAAATGGCCATCAAGTCTTTTTCAGTAAGATCATAAAATGCTTTACAAGAGAGCAAACCACATACCCTTCATGCCTCACGTCCCGGAGAATGTTTTCTCTGCAGTAGCTGCCTGACTGTGCTATTGCACAACCCATGAGCATTTACGGCCTTATGCAAGGCTGGCACAAGAAATACTAAAACTTAATATAGTATATATAAAAAAATATAAATCTTCATAAATAATCAAACTTCTTTTTGCCCCAGAACAAATTACTATTCTATCACCACAAAAATGAGGAAGTTACATATGTGGACATGTAGTACCAATTTTTCCCCAACAAGGCTACCTGTGTAAACTACTTAGTTCCAAAAGCAAACAAGCTAAAAACCCCCATAAATCTCAAAAAATCATACCTTAACTGACATTCAACTGCTGGTATTCTACCTCACATATGAGGAAGACCATGATACATTTGGGTTCTTTTTGTTTATAACTTCTATGCATTACATTAACATTATGCAGCAATATAAACTGCCATCTAAGGTGTCTGAAAGGAAGTTAAATTGCTCTCTAAATTGTATTCACCTATTGCAGCTCAAACTCATACTGACACTTTCAACCTCTCCTTCACTGGTGTTAAGCACTTTGGAACAGGCTTTACTTTTCAACAACCACGCAATCATGTAATCAGCACTCCTATCATGATTCCTGCATCATTTTTATGTGGGTTTGAAGTCAGTAAATTAACAAAGTATGGTTTCTATGGTACTTTGCATGAGCTGCCTTTAAGCTGCTTTGCTTTAGATCATGCAAACCAAAAGCAGAAAAAGAGCATGAGAATACTCCAGAGGCCTTTGTTGTTTCTAAAAGTATTAACCCAAATGACAATTCCTCTCCTTCAATGAGGGCAAAAAAAACCCTCCCACCAGCTGGCAAAGGTTTTATCTTTTCACAGTAAATACATATAAAATGAATAATAGAGAAAGAACAGGCACTATAAATCTTTCAGGCTCAATGCTCAAAGCCATCAGCATACCTATTTTCACATTTTCAGTAAAATCATCTCACCTTTTCAGTAAAATCGCCAAGAACACCATTAATGAACCATTTCATCTAAAAATACAGGGTAGATGCACAAAGATGGAGCTGTATAAGCCTATAAGCTGCATAACTGTATAAGCTCTACTTAGTCAAATCATACCAGTGAATACACTCATCTTCTATATTTAGAGATTTCCTAATTCTGCACTATGTAGTATATCTCAGATATCCAAAGCAGATTTCAGGAAATTATATATTTTAATTTATAGAGGAAATACTCTTATCAGTTAAGCCAGCATGTGACAGCACCAATCAAAGAGTCCTTTCAGGAAGGGAAAAAAAACAACCAACCACTAATAGTTTCATTACATTTCTTAAGTGGTGTTTTTTTGGATGCTAAAAAACCCCACATATGTTTTACATTGACACAGAACTTCATGCCTGTCTTCCAAAAGGTTAGTTTTGTCCAGCAGTCTGTACAAGCTTTCTTCTCCGTACACAGTTTCTCATTATTTCCTGGCATTTGCCCTTCAGTACACCAGGTCATTCAGACATGTAGCTGCACAGCATACTAAGATTCATATATAGATTAAAAAAAAAAAAAAAACAACAAACAAAACCCCAAAGCATTAGCCTACTCAGTTTCTCACTTACTAGCATTATGTATTATTTCCAATATCAAAATACAGAACTACTTATTCAATAATTTGTTTTTACTGGAGTTGCTTGAGTCCACAGGTTCCTATGGCCCAAAGAAAACTCACTGGAAATCAGTATTTGGTGGTTCCACTGACCTACTTCTTTTTTGTGGGTTTAGTAATATCAGTTCCACAGTGTAAATGCCTGCAATATAAATTGACAAACCCCAGAAAGATGCCACTTCTCACATACCTGGTTATCTCCTAAATGCCAGTAAGGGCAGAAACTGCAATTATTTGCTAATCCTAATATCTGCTCTCAAACAGTGTAATTTTTATTCCAGCCATCAAAGCACAGGACTGATCTGCCTTCCTCCCTTTATTGTTTTGATAGGTTCTCTCTACATTTGTTACACAAATGAGTCTAAATCCACATGGGCCTATTCATCCAGGCTAAATCACTAATCCTTCATTAACCTCAGAAAAATACACTATTTTTTAATGCTCACTAAGCCATCATTTAGCACAACAAAGATGCTGCTATTGCTCTGCACATATAAGCTTCACCTGTTTTTTGTTTAAGTTGCTTTAAAAAAAAACACAAAAAAAAAGAAAAAAAAAAAACAAAACTGAAAAACCACCAACACAGGGAAACAAAAGAACTCTTAAAAACTTTAGAGTACCAAGGCATTCTTCTCTTCCATTGTCCAGATTCCAATATTAAGTAGTATGTTAAAGATAACCTGTGCCAAAGGATAACCCTTTTTCCTTAACACATTAAGATGCATTTTTGACACTGCAAAGAAAACAGATCTTAAGAAAGAGCACAGAATTAAGTTGAAGGTCTTGCTTCTTGGTAATTGCACTATATATTTCACATTCGTATAGGCATTATGCAGAAAATTTTAATATAAAGAGCCAAGAAGCCCAGTTTTTATTCACCAAGATCCAGTCGCAGCATTCTTTATTTCCTTGTAACAGTAGAGGCTAGCACTTACACTTCAAATAGGATCTGATCCAAAGCCCATTAAAGAATTTCCATTGATTTCAACAGTGCTTGGACTGCAGCCATCATGCAGGGAAAGCCATTCTTTGCATTCAAACACCAGCAGCAGTATCAGCTGTAACACTGACACCACTTCTCATGATTTCTGAATTCCACAGCATTTGTTCTTCCTTAAAACCATCTCAAAAGCAAGAGAAAAGATCCAGTGCCTAAGTCCTCACTTGCAAAGTTAGTCTTCAAAACACAATCCTTAGCACACAGCAAACTCAAAATACTAAGTATGGAAATCTGAAATTAGACTTCAATACCACCTCATGATTATCTCTGGGAACTTGTGGTCAGCAACATGAATGAAGTCAGCAATATTCTTGCCCTGAAATGAAGTCTTCATGATTGCAAAGAAATCACTTCAAAATCTATCATTTGTGCATACTTTTAAAAGGCTTTTAATGAAAGATCCTGGTATCTTAGCTAAGCATTTCATCTCATCCTTACTTTTAAAGCAATCTCTGAAATAAAATTACAAACTCTTTACCTACATTTTACTTCTCTTCAGACATGGCTGATACAGACACCAAGCACTAACACTGACCAATAATATTTCACATGCAACATTTAATGAATACTTATTTAAAAACATGCACAAGGAACAATATTTCTATGAGCAAGAGCAAGTGAATACTCATGCCATCTCCTGGTATAACGCAAACACCAGTATTTGCCTAGTTTCATCATTCCCTTCCCGATCTGACCTTCAAAAGAATGGCAGCACCACTCAACAACTGAAAAGTCTTTCTTTTGTTTAAAGGTAGTACTGACATTGAAAGAGACTGGGCTTTCACCCAGGTCTGTTTCAGTTATCAAAGATGAACAGGTCCGTAATTCTACATACCGAGTTGGCAGCTTCTCAAAGTCCACATCCAGAAACTGTTCATAGCTAGAAACAAAGCTATCCAGCCACAGCTTCAGGTAATCTGGATCTTTCTGCAAATAAGAAGAGAACATTAAGCAACACTGCACTCAAGAAAATCTGTCAACAACTCTGTAATACTAACTAGAATGGAAAGCTTTCCTTTAATGCATTTCAATGGGAGAAAGGAGAGAATATACAGATTTTTAGAAATCAAAATTTAAAACCCAGTGTCCTTTTAAATTCTCAGCCATGTTGTGCTGATGTGACATTCTTGATGCATTCATTAATTCCTGTGTTTCTACTTCCTGGCATCAGTGCCAGTCAAATCATTTTAGATTCTCCCCCCCAAAGCCAATTATCTTTACTTACTCTCCAGAGTAATATATATCAGGTATACAAAATTAGTGGTATAGTCTAGTCTAGATAGCATAAATGTTAGTACACCACACTCTTTATGGCTTATAAAAGTAAATAAGAACTCCAATGACAATCCTAATCACAAAATAATTTGCTTTTTGCTTCAGTCATTGATCAATATGGCAGCTACCAGCAGATTAGAGCCAGACTGAGTGCTCCAACAGACAATGCAGAAATTGTGACTTGTATACTAAATATCTATAAAACAAGATGAGAATTTAGATTTAGGCTTCCTAATTGTTCTTCATAGAGTACACAGACTCTGTTATGACTAGCTGTTCCTCAGTGCTGGGCACCATTGACAGGAGGGAAGACAAACACTAGAGCCTGCAGGACTGCCAAACAGACAACACTAGCAAAAGCAACAGGTAAATTGTATGCCAGAAGCATCTGGCTGATTAGCTGTTGGCAACTTAGGTACTAAGATAACACTACAAAAGTATATGTGTGTATATATATATATGTATATTTTCTAGCTTTTACTAATCTATCTGCTGTAATAACAAGGTTTCTCTTATGCCACATTGTAATAATATTATCATATTCAGGGTCATACCCTTGAAAACCCAAGGTAGTCAGACAAGTCATCTCCGAGTTGGGTAGCCCTAAACCTGAAATGTCCAAGCTATGCATTTCCAAACTCATCTGTGTTCATCATTTATCCCAAACCACTACAACTAAAGTACAACAGGGTACTCTAATACAGAAGAAATTCAAGGGACATTAAGCCACCATGCAATATAAACTTGCAGAGGAAAAGCATCTGCCCCGAGGGAGCTAGGGAAGGAAGCTAAAGAGCTTTCAACTTTTTCTTATTCTTACAGAAAATTCCACTCCATCCACTTTGGAACTGGACCACTAAAGTGTGGGGTAGGTCCCACACCTGAGATTATGAAGGAAAACAAGTTCAGTTTTAGTGAAGGGACTGTAAAACTCAGCTTCACGGCAGTACATTAGTTTACTGTCTCTTGATTGAAGATTAAATATCCTTATCAATTCAACCTAAGAAGCCGAGGCATTGCTGCCATTTTATAATGTCTAATGACACTGAACAACCTCTTCTGCATTCTTCTGTCACTCTCACTTTTTTCCCCATCTGAAGGCTCAAATCAAAAGGCTTACAGATGGAGGAAAGGAAGATACTTTCACGTGCCTTGTATACTGGATAGATACCCACAGAACAGATAGGAATTTAAATTTAGGCTTCCTAGTTGTTCTTGCCCAGAGACTCTGGTCATGATCAGAAGTTCCTCAGGGCTGGGCACCACTGCCAGGAGGGAGGGTAGATACTAGACCACTGCAAGTCACCACAGGAAAACTGTCAAAATATGCCATTTGAGATAGTGTCACTTTAGAAGTCAAGCTGCTCAATTTTCAAAAGCAAGCTACCAGACCATAGGTAATGTATGCCTCCTCAAGGACTGTACAGTCATGGCCACTAATACACAACATACAGACCCACATTCTATGTTATAAATAATCTTCCAAATAACTTTCAAATATTTGCCTGAAGTATTATAGATTTTAAATTGCTTCTAATCTACACCAAATTCTATAAAAATTTGCAAAAGACCTCAATCTTTTTGTTCATCCTTCTTTTTTCCCCTTTCTGTATCTCCTTCCTTTTGCTTGATGCCTTTATATTACCACAGGTATTCCCAAATAACCAATTATTTCCCTGCAGTGTTAAAACCATCTGTGAATAACTAACACACACAGTATTCTGGGGCTGTATCAAGCTAACAGAAAGAGTTGCCAAGAGAGACTGTCTGACAGAGTACTATCAGTGCAAAATTGTCAGTACAAAGGAGCCTCTGGAGGGAAGGGCATGCAGAATAAAATAAAAATGCGAATCCAGAATCTAAAGTGCTGCAAAATTCTTCTCAGAGCATCATTCCACATGTTTTAAGACATGGGAATCCGTTTCTCATTCTAGACTTCACCCTTCCCCATATCCCTGGAGATCACTCTCAAGCAAGAAGTGTCAGAAATACCCCAACACAATTTACCTCACTATCACTATTAATTACATACAAAATGTGTTCAGATACTGTGATAACATCTGTCAAATAAAACCCTCAGCTACATATCTATTTGCTTCCACTGCCTTTAATGCATATTCTTGTTTATTTTTTTCCAATTGTCTTATTTTCCCTTCTTCCACTTTATTCCCAGTTTCTTCCTCATCCCTGCTTTATTCCCTTTTCATTTTCTTAAGTCATCACTTCCTTTCTGTAAAAAATTTGTCAAAAAAGTATTAGGTCCTGTAAGTGTAAAGTAACCTTGTTCTCATGTTTAACAGGTACAGAACTACCAGTTATCTTAAACACACACCTAGTAATTCCCCTCAAGATGCAACTGCAACCTACAGAATGAAGCAAGCTTTGAGATAAAGAATAAATTCAGTGCTTCCAAGCCACCTCTACAGAGTTAGGTTATTTCAATCAGGTGAGTACAGAATACTTATTTCAAACATTCAGAGATGAAACACCTTGAAAATCAAGCTTAAAGATGGGCAAGAGGTAAGATTTGCTAATACCCGAAAAGAATGAGCTCAAAGTAGCAGATCTTGTCTGCAGACACTAAAGCTTTTAAAAAACTGTTTCACATTTAAAGCTTTAGCTTTCTTGTAATTCACAGCAAGTTACTTTAGCCACATGCAAACTATTTCACAGCATCATAAAGATGAGGAAAACCAGGATATGATTTTAGCAATTACAGTATAGCTCAGAGGACAAAACAATACTATTCATGGCAAAGTAACCAACAGCAATTTTGCCATATGCCTGGTCTGTGCCCCTAATGATAATGTGCAATTTAATTTTTACCTGTTGAACAAACAGCTTTTTCTTGGCATGAGCAAGTTCTCCTTGAAATATAACACTAATTACTAAATTGATCCTATACATATTCCCAAATTAAGATAATTTGTTGCCACAGGTAAGGCTCACCACTAGCTAGTGAAAATAAACTTTTGTAGGAAAACTCAGTTTTTCTTGGACGCATATCACAAAGGAAGTTGTGCAAATGATGTCGTTATGAGACTTAAAATCGCATTAACAAAAGATTGTGAATGAGAGAAGAGGAATGGGAGGACAAAAGACAAAATTAGATTAAATGTCTGCTTGCTCATTTTTAATAATATAGCCTACATTATCTTCAAGTTTAAGATTAAATTAAGCCTCCTTACCCTTAAAATGTAATGCCTCTGCAGGACTATCAGTGCAAGAGAGAACAATGGCAGACAAAATATGCAATTAAAAGCAATTATGTAGATGGCAAGAACAGGGCACTGATGTTATAAAAGGCTAAATGTTTTTGCTTACCTGTAATGCACATACTAATCAATTCACTTTACCACTAAACTCTCAATTCTGGTAAAAAAACAAGAACTGTAATATTACTCGATCACTACTTGAAGTACAATATTTAACTCCCTTCTACCTCAATCCCCTGCCAGCCTATTAATTACATATCATTCCAAGTTATTAAAATAATTAAGCCTTGATACCAAAATACAAGGTAGCAGTACTGGATTGTGCCAGTAACAAATTGCTTACACAACAGTTGATTCATTCTGAGTCAAATCTAGAGATGCCTATCCAGGCAATAGCACTTGGGGGAAAAAAAACAAAACAAAACAAAACAAAACAGAATCATCAAGGCAAAAAAGCAAACAAGATCACTTAGCAACATACGAAACACTAAGAAATAAATCTCCATTATAAACCACCTAAAAGAAGTATGCCACCTTTCCAGAAACAAAGATGGAGACTTACAAACTGAGAGTATATCATTCCAGGAAAAAATGACCCAATATTCAACAGTTTTGCTAGACATATAAATTATTTCAAAGATGTTAGAAACTTTGGTTAAAATCAGATTTCAAACTTTGAATCTGGCCCAGGTTTTCTGTTTTATTAGCAGCAATCAGCCCAGACCCCATGCACCAGTCACCTGTGGAACGCTACAAGAAATCTGAATTTTACTGAAGCAGTTTTAAGAAAGGAAACTTACAATGGTAAATGCTACCCATGGCAAAGTATACGAAAATGTCCCTTCCTGAAACATAGCTAAATACACACTTCCTTCTGAAGACCAGCCTAAGTGTTTCAAATGCATCTTACATTTTCCTAAACCTGCTGGAGTCTTGGTTGAGGATAAAAACTGCCTTTTTATACTGGTTTACATTTCTAATTTCAGAATTAAACCAGACAGTAGTAATGGGTATCAGCTGCTTCCTGCACCATGTACACTGCAATTATCCTACCCAGCATCTTTATCTTGAACTGAACTTTTTTTTTGAGGTCAGCTGCTGCCATCTAATCAGAAATTTACATTCAGTGGATTCAGAATCAACTGAGCTCTCTCCCTACCCACCTTTTCAACTATGCTCTTTTTTCCCATGACAGAAATCGTAAAGCACATTAACAGCAGAACACAAATTGACCTAACTTCAACATGAACATATTTGGGTTCTTCAATGCCAGATCAACTTTCCAAGCCGGTATATGTTGCAACCCAACAAGCATCTGTGTCACCGCATGGCAGAAGATTGCATTCCATGTGTCGGGCAACACTTCAGATCTATGTTGCTACTGAGAAGTAACAGTTATCTGAATAGCAACCCCAGCTCCAATTTATACACTACAAATTGTTAGCTACTCCATTGTATCTGCAGCCCCCCTCAGGAAGCAGTAACTTGGCCAGACCATAGCGAAGCAATCTTAAATGCTCAGATGCCTTATTACCAGTAAAAGGCAAGAAACCTACGGAAACCTGATTCCCCACTTTCACAATTTCCCTTCATTGTCATTCTGAGACCAGTAGCTGCAGCCCATACCTCAGACAACAGCTCCAAGGTGTTTTCTGTAGTGCTGGTTGAAGATACACCATGCTTTTAAAGCACAATGTACGAAGCAATGTATGTTTTGATAATACACCACAAGGATTAACTGTGATAAACGAGTTTTAGCTTGGTGTTCTTTCCCAGCCCTGCCACACACACTCTGCAGACATGCCTTATTTGATCAACAAGAAATGCAAAGGAAACGTTTGATTTGTACAAAGCAGTAAAAGCAGAAAGAAGCTAGATGCAGTAATAAAACACCTTTCACCAGTTACAGCTTTCCAATTACTAGAAGAAGATAAGAAAATGTTGATTTTCTAAACCTTGCAGCCTTCTAAGCCACAAGCCTAATCTTTTATTTTACGTGAAACTTGCCTTATGTGATTTGGTTAATGCAAAACAAATTTCTGTATCTTATTTGAGTAATAATTCATATATAGAGACTGCATGCCTTAATACTTCTGGAAGATAATTTCTCCAAGGCTTAAAATTTCAAGAAGCTAAAAATCCAACTTAAGTTAGGCATTTCACTATTTCTTTTCATAACAATAAACTGAAACAACCAGAGTTTTGAAAGTGCTATTTTAAGAGAGTGCCATTGTAAGGATGTGTGCAAATCTAAAAAACATTGATACATAGATCACTTAAAAGGTAAAAAGTCCTGTAACTGATATCCACAAGTCTGCAGAGCCTAAGCTTAGGCACCTGAGCTCAACATTGTAATAAAGGTCTGTGAAACTGCCACAGCAACAGTTATTCACCTGCAGCAATGAAAGAAAAAAATATTTTAAGCCTATTAAATCAAATTTAGCCCAGAGCACCTAAAAGTGAAAATACTTCCTTGTTCTGCCTCTCCTTAAATACTTCTGGTTTTCTTAAACAAAACACACCCAAAACCAAACGAAAAAAAAAAACCAAACTACCAGCCTGTAAGCCTCCATTTTCATAACATCCTTTTGGCACCATAATAGTTGTCATAGCCCTTTACACTTGGAAAGACTTGCCAGGCCCAAGTAGTATTGCACTCCTTACAGGAACACCCCTTTCCTCCTATGCCCTGCTGCCCCCCCCCAAAAAAAAAAAAAACCCACAACACAACAAACCCCCCTAAAAATCATCATAAGACACTCAGGAGAGGTTGGTTCATTCGTTTGCAGTTTTGTTAACCAACATAGTTATTACTACACTAGAAAGTCAAAAAAAAAAGTTGCTAAATAAAACCAGTCTCTTGGTGTACAGTATGGACAGCAATACTGTGGCTAAGCACTGCCAAACATTACCAAATTTTCCAGAAAGTCTACATTTTAACAGTTGCAACATATAAACTCTAGCAAGACTATTCTTAGACTTGGTAGAAGTGGGAAACAAGCTCTCAGTGCTAACACCAACTGTAAGTTTAGCTACAATGAACCAAAGCCAATAGCAGAGAAGTCTATTCGAACCCCTTTGTGAAAGATAAAACACTCTCTAAGGCAATGAAGTGAAAAGAAACTATAAGCAGAAACTACATTAACTTTGGACAGGCTCCTGTCTTTGATATACTATAGC
>JAOEHX010031005.1:32002-43241 GCA_025448015.1 Bolborhynchus lineola
GAAATGACTGACAAAGAAACGCTCCGTCTTCCCCGTCCCCCCCCCCCCCCCCAGTAACTATTTGCCTATACAATAGGCAAAATTTGAAGGGAATTTTTTGCACCAATGATAACACTTTCAAAATTCATAACAAGCCAGGTAGTTTTGAATTCTTATAGCTCAGTTAAACAAAAACACCTCACACAAAACTGGCATTGAAATCCTCCCACTGAATGTGTTTAGACCCACACCTGTGGAATACAGGCACATTCACCCAAGGTTTCAAATCAATACAAGTGCTGGTTTTAGATTTAACCATAACTTCCAGCCCTGTTAATGCTCCAAGTCAACAGACACAACTTGAAGGGCAAAGCTCAATACAATTTTTATAGCCACATCCAGGAAGTATTAGTTATTAAAACAAAAGCTGGATCCACCCAAGGCTATTTGCCATGTCACATTCCATGCTCCAAAGGCAAAAATTCCCTGCAGGGCAGTTCAGAGTCAGACAGGGAGACAAGCTCGACTTGTTTGACAAGACAGTTGTTTGAAGTTGTTAAATTTAACATCAAAAAGCCAGCCTGGTCTGACTACTGTGTGTAGCAGTCAGTCAGTGTTCAAAGTGGATTTCAGTTTAGAAGCACTACCATGAAATCTCACTGGCACTGGTATTATGGTAACTAATTCCCCATCCCCAAGCATTATATTTAAAATAAGAACAATCCCTTGGTGTTAAGGTTGAATTAGACCTACCAAAAATGACATTAGGAAATTAAACAAATACTACTGCCCTTAGATCACCAGAGAGTTTAATAGTCTTAAAACTAACTGAAGTGGTCTGCATAATACAGAATGGTAGATAATTTCTCAACACTGTTTGAAATAAGTTCTTCATTGGGGGATTACAAGGTTTGCTTTAAGGAAGCTTTTCCCTCTTCATGTTTTCAGACGTAAAAAGCAACATTTTCAGCATGAGATCTCCTAGGAGCCTTTGTTCCAAAATATGCTAAAGTGCTTATGCTGGTCATGAACCTTTCAAATCTGTAAAATGCCAAAATAAAACCTGAAAAGCCTTATTATAGCAACAACAGAGTTAGAATTAATAAAAGATTTCATGATAAACTGCCTGGAACTGGCTATATTGCCTTGACAAATTCAATCAATTCTAATTGTCAAGGGAACCACCTTAGGGCACAACTTTTCACTTTGACCACAATACTGATTTCTGAATCAGCCTTTGATCCAAAAGAAGGAGGGCTCCTGGCAAGTCAAACACCCTTTCCCAAAATTCACATAAGCTTTCTGCTCCATTTCTGGAATTAAAAGAAAAAGGGGGATGTGTTTTGCTTTATAAGTGGGAGTTGCAGTGAATCATGACAGAAACTATTTTGGGGCAAGTTAAAAATCTCCATTTGGCATACAGATTTATACCAAAATAAACCTACACCTGTCAGTCATGATAAAATTCAGCTCACAAACATCAGAAGTCAAAGTCAATATACTTTGTCTCTTTTCAAAGCAAGGAAAATAATTATAATATTCCACAAATCTTCCATTAAGGCTTCAGGTTCAAGAAAAAGCCCATTATCTGCGAGCTGTTATTTGATTTCCTTTCTACTTCAACTCCCCAACAAAACAGGGAAAACAGAACTAGTTTTCTTACTAAAATGGAAGTAAAGCCTCTATTTTTCTCTCTTACTCTTTTTTTATTGTTGTTTTTCAATGACAATACAACTACAGCCTTGTAGCTTGGAAATGGCATGTGACAGATGCCATCCATAGCATGGATCTAGTTAATCTAATTTCAGTGTCTTCACATTTGATAGAAAGTCCCGCTTGACAAGTTCCATGCACAGATACACAGTATTTCAGCCTTTTAAAGTGCACTACACAGGGCACTTACCAGGAATACTATGTTCTATTAACATTCACTTTTTCCATTATTCCAAAGTTGAAATAACAAAACAACAGTAGGAAAATATGGAAGCTGTATTTTAAGCCTAAGGGAACAAGAAGCATCTTAAACAATTCTAAGACAACTAAAAGAACATGATGTCAAAAGTCTACAGCGCCAAGATCAGCTTAAACTTAATGAAAATTCAAACTATACTTTAGGAAGGTTTAGAGTTTAACACTTGATTGCTTTGAAAATCGAAGTTATGCTGTCGTTTTGCATGAGAAAAGGGCTGACTTTTAGCAACAACACACACAAAGACAGCTTGTGTACTATCAAGTCTCTAACTTTGTGTGATGCAGAAATTTAACACAGACAGACTGAAAGGAAGCAGGATGGTGATACAACAGTAAAACCAGACTACTATTTCACCCAACCAACAGCTAAATATTGTCAAGTTTTTCAGCAGATAAAGGCTGAGAACTTGTGTACAGCTTGTCAAAAACTCATTTGTATTTGTTTCAAAGTGTGATAAGATTACTGTACACCAAATTTAGCTAAAGGAAGCTTTTATTTCTTTAGCTATGAATTTCACTGGTTTTGTCTTCTTGGCCTCACCAGGCAGCTGAACTATACAGTGAATATAAAAACACTTTACCTAAATTCACTTTTCAAAAGCCCCCTTACAAAAAAAAAAAAAAAAAAAAAAAAATCAGACTTGAAAACCAGGGCATAGCAGAATTTGTGTTACTTGTTCAACTGCTGTTTAGTATCCCTTGCACTTCTGCCAGTACAGATTTAAATGATTAGGACACACAGATATTGAGGTCAGATTTTGGAAAATAACACCACTGCCTTCTACATCCTGCTTTATTTCCCAAGAGCTTTACCCATTCAGCACAGTGAATGATGTGGGATCCTCAGGACAAAAAAAATGCATGAAGTCACACATAAGCCACTGTACTCACTGCCATTTTTGAGACCATTTTTTTATATTCTAGGTAATTTATACACAACAGCTATTAAAGGACCATTCTTCCCATCATGGCATTTTCTCTCCCCAATCCCAAGTTTGCCCTTGAAAGCATGTGAACACCAAATATCTAACCAAAAACTGGCTTTTCTTTATTTTTAATTAAATTCTGGAACATCAAATAAAACCTTTTCTTTCCTTGCTTCTCAGAATATGCTAAAACATTTAGCCTACACACCCATGAAGCTTCAGTCATTTATCAAGAAAACTATCCATTCCAGCTAGTCCTAAATTCAGCAAAAGCACATGTAAATGAATAGCAACTTTTATACAGTTAGACAATCATTCATTGACAGAGTTGGCAAGGCAACTTACAAGCAGCCCACACCTAACATAACCACTTTCTACAAAGCTTATGAAGACTATGTCACTGGGAACTCTGAGCTGACACCCCACATATACTGCTGGTTAACATTTCCAGCACTCTCCCACCGAAGCCAAGCATTCACTCTTCTTACATGATGTTTTTAGGAAAAGCTGTATCAATAACTTTTGAAATTGTTTTGGTTCCTAAATTTTCCTTCCACACTGAAAGTGAAAACTGGCAGTAAGAAATACAAAGGTGCAATATTTTCCTAGAATTACTACTTATTACTAATGCTAACAGAATAAATGTTCTATCTTATTGAAGGAGTCAGACTCAAACCACTTCATTTTCACTTTGCTTTTAACAGACATTTTTGGCATTAATGTTAAATCCCTTTTTCCAAACATTTCCAACCTCTGATTGCGCTTTCTTACTATTTTTTTTACATGTCTTATGTGATACTCCTACAGGCTCTCAGGCAGGTTCCGGTGAATGACAATTGACAATACAAAGAGTACCAATTCTCTCTACATTAATAATTAAATGCAAATTCATTCACTGTTTTAGTTCAGACTTGAGGAATATGCCCTCAAATATTTGTCTTCATCCCTATTTGCCCCACAACTTCAGTCCAAAAGCCAGAATTACTCAAAGCAGTTGTTTAAATAAAAGTGTATTTTCCATGTCTGTTACCTACTGGATAACTAAAGGTTTAGCATCTGCTTTGATTTTATGCTCTCTTTGTACTATGTAAAAGTAGTATTTAATCATTAAATTATTTTAAGGCTTTGTTTATGCCTTCCTCAAATATCCTTTATCTAAAGCATTCAAAAGCCTTTAAAGTCCTCGGAATTTAACCTCCTAAATAACCTGACTGTTTTAAAATATGCTCTGCTTTTAGATACTGCTATAATTAGCTATTCTTGCAGTTAAATTTCATTCCTAATTTTACATAGCCATAGTTAGCAGTGTTACTCAATGGTCAAACAATTATTTAATGCCACTTATTCCTAACACTTACTATAGGTACATGCAATCCTCAACCATTAATTAAACAGATTGTCATAAATGCTTTAAATATCAAAGGAAGCTTCAACACACAAATATTTATCAGCACATAAACCTAAGAGCTAATGTTTGGATTTGCAGATGCAGAGGGGAGCCTTAGTGAGATGTCCAACTTAAAACAGCATTTATGACGAGGAAAAAAAATAACCACTAAAATATAGTTTTAATTTCTTGGTGTTACTGTCACATTTCGCATTCTCTACTGCAGCCTCATATTTACTAGAAGATAAATTGGAAAAGTTACTAGAACAAATGATTTCTTTTAAAAATAAGATGCTTATCTGTACTGTTGAGACGTGTGCATGTTTTGGTGGTTTTCATTACATATATTTCTTTCATCAAGAAAAACTCAGTAATTAAAGAAGCTCTTCCCTCTTCTGTAACAGTCATTTAACCTTTCTGAAGCCTGTAAATATTTTAACAGTACCTATTGACAAATTTGGATTCAGACATTAAGCTACAGTGCTGTTCAACAGGCAGCTGGCAAGCCTTTCTCCCGTTTCGGTATTACAGCACAAACATACTGCACATTTGAGTTGGTTCTGCAATATTCTTTTATCAGAACACATGCTATCCCTGGATCTGAATCACATGACCAAATTAAAAGTGCCACAACTCAGATACCACGCAACAGCCCTGTATTTGTTAAATTCACACTAATATTAGTACATCAACACTCAGAACCAACAGCCTGTGTTTCTAGCTTTGTGATAAATCATTCCATTTAGCAGATATTAGATTCTTTCACTTCTGTACAAACTTGATCTGGAACACATTTGTTCGTATGTTCAGAACTGATGTTCCTCATTAATTCCAGTTAGTTTCTCACTAATCCACAAAACTGGGGACATGTACAAATTTCAGTCTCATGGTGAACACTAGTAAAACCTTGAATCTTAGAGACAAAGCATGGACAAATCTCAGGTACTTCTTTATCTAAAAGTAGCAGCTACATATAGGTATTGCCAAAGATGCTATAAAATGGTAAGAACAAAAAATAGTCTCTATGTACCTTTCAGAATATTATGGTTTTCTTACATCTCTGTCTCTTAGATTTATCTGTTGTCTCATTTCAACCTGAAGTCGCATTTTTTGTGGCAGAATTGCTGTTCTGTGTCTGAACAATCATCAGCACAAGGTGACCCCTTGTCCACAATTAAGGAAGGTAGTGGCTACTACAAGTTAAGAGACAGATATCTCATGTATACATGTCAGTTATTTATATGAAAATGTCCTATATTTGTAGATATCAGAACTGTGTTAGTTCTTGGGCTATGAGACAGCTCTGTAAATATAAGGCAGTACATTCACAACTGAAGTCCAACTGTTCATGTTTATCTATATCCATTCGTAGTTCAGCCTCTAGTAAATAAAGACAAAGATATTTTCACCAACACATGGCCATCTGTGACTTGTGACATGCTCTTTTATAAATTACACTCCCTTAGAATACAGATTTATTTAAAACTATAGGCAGAAAAGTTATTTGACACAGCAATTGTTTAATAAATCTTCATTCACTAGTTTTAACATAGGCATGAATTTACATGATAATTGTGACTTACAGAAAACCACTTTTACTGAACACTTTGTTTGCTCAAATATTCATCTAGCTGTAAGCTGAATACTTCTTTATCTAGCATAACAAAGGCAATATATAGTTATGCAAGATGAATCGTTGACAAATCAGCAGTTGCACAAGAAAGAAAACAAGTGCAAGCTAAGTCAAGATGAGATCATATTTGGGATGCAAAGGTCAGTGTTTCACACAAGGCTCACAGTTTAACGTTGAAGATTATATTCCTGCTGAATTACATGTGCCTTCACCATAACTGAGCCTAATTTTGCTAAAACCACATTTCTTTGAGAAACACAACTACTATATATATCATTTAGGTGAACAAATTCAGTTCAGTCATACTACTTGAACCAGCCCCACTATAGTCATGTCTATAAGCTGATCTGATCATAAGCTTTTTTAGTTTGTTTACAAATAATTTTATACAAGGACAGAAGTTAAAACCCCTTACAAGCCAAAACTTATGCTACTTAATACAAACTGACGAACCATCCCTTCCTTCCCCCTTACGCCTTTGAAACCCCACTTTTAAGGCAATTGGGGATTTTTTCTTTCTTTCTTTTTTAATTGAGGAGAAAATCTCTTTCCATATAAAAGGGCATCAGATCACTTTCCAAGTAAAATAATGAATATCGGAAATAACCGACATGCTTTATGCTTAACAGTCTGAAACTCCTACCAGAACAACTGGAGATGAGACACACAGTTAAAAATCTTACAGATAAAATAGAAGTTGAAACTTTTTAATTTCAATCTGCAGTAACAGCTACTTTAAAGGATTATAAAACACAGATTATTTTGGTATACAGATACGTACTTAACATCTAAGACAAGCTTAGTCAACTAATATTACAACAGTAATATTGTTACAGCTATGCTGGTCTGAGGCTACAAGGCAAAACTGGTACAGATCACTTCAGTCACATGAACATGAAAAGGTCATAGATATACGTGAAAGCATGTCCTTTCCCCAGATTACTTCAGTTCCCCTAAGAGAGTTCTTCTGCTGCACATTTATGTTAGTAAACCTTTTCAGGTACCTGCTGCGTATGCACTTATATGAGAAGTGTTTCAGGCTTCTGTGTAGATTATTGAAGCCTTTCAACTGACAGACAATATACTTGATATTACTATTGTCTACTTAGCCAACTGCAGAAAGCTTTTCCTAGTGACTTCTATCACTAGGAAAAGTTTTAGTCCTTTTCGCCTAGTCCTTCTAGAAAGGACTTGTGTTGCCTCTTCTACATATAGTTCAAATACCTTAAGACTCCACACTGCTACATTTGGATGAGGGGAGAGTAGCTTACATCCGTTTCAATAACCAAGTAACAGCATTGCACATTAACAGATAATTGAACAGGAAAAATGGAACAGAAAACATTTGAGAAGCATCAAAAAACATGCAAATTGCATCCTTAACAATGCTTTCTTTGCAAAAAGTTTGACATCATCTTTTAAAAGAAAAACAAACCAAACAAAACTCAAGCATTAACAGCTCAGAAGCTCAGACTATCAACAATACAATGCTGGGATATAATCCCAGTTGTATCACAGTTTCACTAACTTTAATGAATTTTTAAACTGCTTCCATGCATAAATCATGTGTAGCTACTACTTTCACTGGGCATCTTAAACAGCAGTGACACTTTGCAGCATCTGCCCTACAGGACAGCTTTTAGGGGAACAAAAGCTAAAAAATATAAATCCAAAACCAAACCTCAACCTTAGATTAGAAACTGACAGATGAAACACAACTGAATACCAACTAAAAATTAACTTTTGCAGCCACACAAGCATGATCTTAAAATAAAAAAAAAAAAAGAAAAAGAAAAAGAAACCATCTCATACACAGTATCATCCAAGCACTGCTTCTGCAGAGATCCCAGCTACATGCTGCTGTCTGCCCAAATCAGCTGAACTGTAGAAGAGGTAATGAAAACAGAGAAATGCCTTCCTAATGTTACTTCGCACAAAATTAATAGCTGTAGCTGACACCTGATGCTGCCAGAGATGTCAAGTGATCACAAAGAACAGGAGTCACGACCTCTGATAGAAGGTAGGATGATAGCACAGCATTACACATCACTTTGAAGCCATGAAAAACCCTGCTGCTGTAGCACAGGGTGCTATATCTAACATGATCACAAAGGACCTGATTACCTAAAAAAGACAAGGCAAACAAGTCTATTTTTTAGCAACAATATGAAGCATCACAAAAAAAGGAGCTTGGATTTCACTGTTTCTTTAGCTAGCAAGGCTGCAAAAGCTAAAACCATATACCATATACTTGGCATTTCTGGCACAACCAATTCCCACCTTACTCAATTGTGACTCTCCAGCAGCTTCTGTAGTTGGGAGGAATTGCCTAGCTTTCTTCCTTCCCAGGATGTCAGCCACAAAGTCATAACAGTGCAACATACAGGATACGATACTATACTTCACTAGGCAGTCCTAGGTATAAGGAGACTGCTCCTTAAACCATCATATTGTCACCTTATGCTAGATACTCCAAGGAGAACAAAGTATAGCATACAGATGTTTTCAATACACAACTGAACAACCTAGTTTACATTAAGGCTTTACAACATTTTACATCCTAAGACCTAGCTTATTCAGTTGCTCCTAACTTCAGCAAACTTAATCCAAGATAAAACACTTACACTGGATGCCTGCCCCAAGCAGAATGATGTAAACCATTTGAGAGAAAAAAAAAAAAAACAGTTTTGTGTCCAGCACTTCCTGAAGAAATGAAGACTCCTCTTTCAGAGTTACACTAGTTGCCTTCAAATTTTGACAGTTAGGGGCTTTTATATATATATATGTGTGTGTGTGTGTGTATATATATATATATATATATATATACACGTATTTTCATACTTCAAACCTAGTCCTTATCAACATATGAACCCCCTTAATAACTGTGCCCTTAACATACGGCTCTGGGAAAAAAAAAAAAAAAAGGCCAAAAACCAACACCAACAACACACACAGGCCAAGTATATAAAAAGATACTTTTTTTTTTAATACACCATTCTCCACTACTCAAGAGCTGACTGACTCAGTACACAGCATTCCCATAGAGAAACTGAACATCCTCTAAGTGATCTACAGCACACAAAGCACACATTTTAACTAGCACCCCTTTATTTATGCAAACTTCCTGCTAGCAAGAAGACAACATGGAGATGGAAAGCATACAATCTGAATGAAAGCTTTCAGCAAAGGGGGAGAAGGTGAAAGACAGGCATAAAAATTTCATAAAGAATTAGTGAGGAAAGAGACATAGACCAGCTGGGTAAAGAAATTCAGAGCTTGGCTCATTTCTGCAGCCCAGTGTCTCCCAAAGCAGAGGAAAGCCTGGATTCTTGGAGTCTGTTCCAAGTGTCTTTGTTCTTCTCACATCGATGAACTCACTGGCAAAACATCCATGTCCTCCAGTGCTAGGCTATTTCCTACTACCATTGGCAGTACTACATTAGTTTAAAAGGCAAAGGTCTGTGCAAATATGTTTCAACCCAACAGATCACCCACGCTGGTAGCAGGAAGAAGTCATACCATGCTGCTATGTTTGCACTAGTTTTATTTTTAACATTTAGAGCGTTAGAGTTGCAAACTCACACACACACAAATTAAGAAAAGCTACAATGAACACTGCTTTGTGCACTTGTTCAGACTGCATATACTCAAAATATAACATTTTATGCTCTCAAGATAGGCCTTCTGTAGAAATGAGCTGGGAAGAATAAGAGAATGTCTGTTCTACCCTTAATGTCCTACTGGTTTGAAAAGTTAAAGGAACTGTGATACCTATGAGGCACGATACTGCAAAGAGAAAAGGCAAAACAAACTCAGAGAGTAAGGCCACCAAAAGCTAGGCTTGCCACTGAGTGCCTATATGACAGTAGGCCAGTCCTTTCCCCTGCCTTTAGTTATTTTTTGTATGTTTTTTATTTTACAGATACCTATTCAGATCATCTGCAAACCAATTTGTGTACATACTCAGCAACCCAGAGGCAATTAGGCTCTGTCCTTTAAACATATTAACTGCTTTATGTTGTAAAATGTAAATGGAAACAAGACAGTTTTTAATAACATTCCTGCCAGATGAAGGCAATTCATTAATTCGATGTTTTGATGATAACCAGCAAAGGAAGACTCGGGATTAACTTAATAAATTTGTTCAATGGGATGGCTTTCACTAACGTAGTTCAAAAGAAACTGGAGCTTCATACAAAACGTAAGTATAAAGCCAAGTACCAGACAGCACTGAATTAATACATTTTAATGTACAAAGAATTATGTGAACCTATGCATTCACATAGTTAAAAGATATAGCTAGAACAACTACTTAAACTGAGCCGCAAACACTGTGCAATTCACACCGCACACACAAAAAACCCAACCTGAAGGGCAAATAGAGAGATACGGTTGGATAGTCTAAGGCTATAGATGGATATAGTCTACAGCTATACCCTTAGAGAAGTCAGACAAGCCTATGCAACTTGTGAGGAAAAAAAAAATAGTACCAGGCTAAAAAATGTTACACATTTTAAACACCTGACTTCCAAACAGAGGAGGAAAAAGACACACAACCAACCCTCCCCCAAACATTTACCTTATTGCAATAAAGCATCCAAAGCTCATACAGCCTCTCTCGGGATGCCATTCCTTTCCTTGCTCTTTTCGGCGATAGCAGCTACTTCTGTTCAGGATCCTCCCATGCTCAGTTCCCAGGTACTTTTCCCGCAGGTTTTACTTTATTATTACAGTTATAACCCGAAGAGTCAAAGATGAAAGTAACTGCGTCTCAGTGTCTCCTCATCGAGTAAAAAACGTAGCACAACACAGGCAACTGCAGGCAAGTGTCAAGCATGTCCGTTCTTCGTCAGCGCCTCTTCGGTTTTAATCTCTGAAAGTGAAAACATACCCTTCAGGCCCTTGGTGGAGGAAGGAAACAACAAATCTGTACTTAAAGCCCACAGACGACCTCGGGAAGTACGCGGCGGCAGGTCGCATCGCTTTCGTGCCTGACATTACTACCCCTAAGACAGAGAACTCTGGTTTCTGATCTCCGTAACGCTTTCTCCTTTCCTGCAGCGAAGCAGCGGGGCTGCTGAGAGGGGACGGCGGAGCCCTGAGGAGGCTGTGGTAACGCCAGGAGGGCACGGACGCCTCCCGCACGCCTGGGCCCCGGCCCGGTAGTGACAGCCGCTGCCGCTGCCTTGCTGGCCCCAAGCCCAGACTCCACAGCGGCCCCGGAGCCCGGCGGGCCCAGGCAGCGTCGTCTCCCGCGGACGGAGGGCTGCCCAGGCAAAGACGCTGCCCGCGGCCTCTCCGTGCCCCGGGCTGCCGCGCCGCCGCTCCCAAGCGAAAGCAGCT
>JAOEHX010031008.1:0-14225 GCA_025448015.1 Bolborhynchus lineola
ATTAGTAGTGGTAGCAGTAGTGGTTTGTGTTATACCTTAGTTACTAAACTGTTCTTATCTCAACCTGTGGGAGTTGCGTTCTTTTGATTCTCCTTCCCATCCCTCCAGGAGCAGAGGGAAGAAAAAGTGGGAAGTGAGTGAACAAACTGTGTGGCTGATTTATGGCTTAAACCGCAACAGTTGTGCAGTACAGAAATGATAAAAAAGAGGGTTTTCACAAGTTTCTGAAATATGAAAGGCAGAAAATGTTTTTACTGAATCTGAGGGCTTCCTTAGTGTTGTGTATATTTTGCAGAGTTCCTGGGAAGTAGACATTCAACATGCAGGTTTGGTCTAGAACTGAGACTTAAAAAACATTTGTTCTCTTAGCTTCCAGAGCACCAATTAATTTTCCCAGAATCTACAAAAAAGAGAGTGCAAATATAAAAAGTTAGAGCATGATGGGAAAGAGAATATCTGGGTTTTAGTTTTTGCTATTTTTTCCCACCAAGTGGTTTGAACATGATGTCCAGCCTTCCAAAACCTTCTCCAAACAAAATATAAAAGCATGCTCTGTGATGTGTTCATCATTCTGTCTGAATCTGGGCCAGTTCACAAAAGAGATTATAAAATTCAGGTGACATACCTCCTCACACCTGTGTTTAAACCTCTGTCTGTACTGAAGTGGTGGAGGAATTCTAGCCTCTATCCCAGTTCCTAAAGCTGTTTATGTGTCTTACCAGCAGCTGTTAAACAGAAAATGCACAAGGAGTCTCTAAGAGAAGAGAGCATAATCTAGGTTCTCTCTCTCTCCATCCTGGCAAAAGAATAGTTACCTTCAGTGACCTTCAAAATAGTGTTCTAGCCAGAAGTTTGAGAGATTCTGAGTACTACCATAGATATTCATAGCTTCTGGGTGGTACAGCTATCATTTCAGTAAAAACATGATAGGAACTATTGACTTCAAAAGGAATTATATTTTATTCCCCTTCATGTTAATAATCATAATGTTAATCATGATGTCAAAATTATATTAATTCAAAAGTCTGCCCTGCCATTCATTTTTGGTTTGGCATGAAAGCAGTTTGACTTGCTTTTTTTTCACCAGAACTGAATTAAAGAACTTCAGTCCCTTTCAGAAATTCAATCTGCATTATAACATTGATTTAGGAGAGTATTAGGACTCTTTAAGAATCCACATGTAGACAAAAAAAATCACTTTTTTTTCTCAGTTTTGGCATGAAGTTCCTAGGTTAGATTTCTAGAGAAGTGAGTGCCCATCCTATAATTCCACTGTTCAGCTTCTCTGTATTTAAACAGCTGAATAATAAATTCAGAACTTTACTGCTTTTACTCTATGACTGAATAGAAGTTGATAGTCTGCCATAAATGGAGGGTAGTAGGTAGGATGTTTCAAGTTTTCTAGTTCAAGATACTATTTTGAAATTGTTGACAGTAATATTTAAAATACAGTCACCCTTTGTAGTAGCAAATAAATGACTATCAACCATAAATAAATTTGTAAGATTTCTAGTGGAAATAAACATAGCTTGAAAGCAAGTGATTTGCTAAAAGAAATCATTGACTCCTCATTGATGCTTAGATGTTTTAGGATATTTGAGAATAACAGGTAGAAATGAAACTACTCATAAATATTATGAGGATAGGCAGCTTCAGGAGAAATGAAGAAATGTGTCATAAGTTTTCTGTAAATGGCTACAGCCACATTAATAGTGAAACTTTATTTCTATGATCAAATCTGTACTGTTTAAATTCTCCTTAGTTTTTCTGGGCTCCAGTACTCAGATATGTTAATTAGAAGACTATTGACTGTTTTCACACTTTTCAGTTCTCATCTGGTTCAGATCCTGATTTTAGGACAAGCAAATATTTGGTTGTGATGTCTGTGTGTCTTACACATTGTTGTCCATAATATTTTCTTTCTGAAGAAATAGGCATCTAAAAAATGCATTAGGAATCTTCACAGATCTTCATTTTTTTTGTCAGTGGACAAAAATCTAGTAAAAGGATTGGCATCCTTTCTTTACTTCCTGACTCCTCTGTTTTGTTTTGTAAGATTCAATGTTCTATGTTTTATTTAGTTGTGTTTTTTTGTGTGGGTTTTTTTTTTTTTTTTTTTAATTTGTTTTGTTTTGTTTTTGTTCTTTTTTTTTTTTTTTTAAGGAAAAAGGTCTCAGTATATTTGAAATATGAAAATGCTTCACATATCTGACAGTATACTTTGTACAGTCCTGTAATACCTTCCTTCCTGTCTGGTTTTATTCAAGTAGACATGCGAGACAATACACAAGTGAGGTAGCTTAACTCAGTTAATTATCCAAATAATGATACATGGCCCTCTGTTTGTTTCCATGCATCTCCTCTGCCTTGTACAGGTGCCTGAGATCCAAATTCTGATGTCCTGGGATAGATTGCACTGTACCCCTGGGCTCTCTCTCTAGACCTAAAAAGATACATTTGCAAACAACCCAACACAGATTTAAAGACAAGGCAATGATGCATGACCTTGTGTCCATTCCTGGCCAGTAAGTGTGGCACATAGAGTGACTAGTTTAGATGTACTGAGCTGAATTTTAGAAGCTTAAGTGAGATAGAAGAGCCTAGATAGATAGAAGTTTAGGTAGTCTAGATAGATAAAAGTCTAGGTCTCCCTAGTCGAGATGCTGTGGCACGCACCAGACTGTGGCCTTGGTTGGTCAATAAGGAATAAAAAGAATAAGTAAGCTTCCACCATTGGGCAAAATATGAGAAATACTGATTCATATATAGGGCACTGCTGAGAAACAGGAAAACCAATGGAATATGTAAAAGAGACACATAGGATGTGAGGCATCATAGGATAGTCATTGTCTTCATCCCAAACAAACACAGGTGTGGTGAGTTTGGTCTTTGGAGCCTTCTTTTGGTTTCCTTTGCCTAATGGGGATGTTGTGAGAATAAATACTTTTAAAAATTTTGAAGTTCATGGCTACATTATTTTATGTTATCTGTATAAAAACCCAAGATGTGATGGTACTCTGTCTTACAGTGACCAGCGGAATGAATCTCTAATTTCAGCTGGATCACAAGGCAACAAATAGAAGTTTTCTGATGACTTCTTTCCATCACATTTACTCAGCTTTCTCCACCACACACAGAGACACTTTTATTTGACCTTACATTGGAGGCCAACCTGCCTCTGAATATTTTGGCCAGCTGAACAGCCACCATCTGTAGTCTTCAGATCCTCACATAACCTCAAAGACCATGGATGTTTCTATCTGGATAGGACTCAAAATTTTCTTTTTCCAGTTTTTAAGGTTTTCTGCCAAAATGTCTACTTTGTTTATGCACCAGTATCATCAGTGAGATTGGCATGACCCTGAGAATATATTACTTAACTACACAGGAGATATAATAGAGGAGACATAAAACGTACCTTGCATGCTTTTGCAAAGCTCAGCTATTAAGAGTGATTGTACTTCTGTTTACACAATTGGAAGTTGGGAACAATTCCACTAAAGTCAACAGTTACACAGCATACAAGTGATGTTAAGTGAGATCAGAAACAGGCTCTTAACTTCCTCTGGAGTTTCATATTCTCATTGTACTTCTAACACAGCGATTTAGGGTTAAAGCTGCAAGGGTTCTGTTAGAATTAAGTGTCATTCTGTCAAAATCACATCTGGCTGAATGTTTTTGAAATCTGCTTCAGTTACAGGCACTACCAAAGTTTGCTGCTACTTAGAGAAGGATATTTTTAATGATTAAATGATTATTTTTTTTAAAAAAATTCTCTCATTATGCTTACTTTGGGAGTCTCTGAGTACTCTAGATAGAATCAGCTTAAGTATTTAATAAGAAAGTAATGTTCTTTCTCTTATTCTGCACAGCTCCTAGGAGCCGGGAAAAAAAGTATCTTTAAAAGAAGTCTTACTAGAAAAAAAGAAAGTTGACAGGGTGTTCTGTCATGGGTCACTTCTCTACTATGATTTTTCTTGGTCTTAAAGCCTAGACTTCAAGTTTCTTGTGTTCCAGTGATGAACTGATTTTAGATGAAAAAAATAGAGGAATATGGGATAACACACTCATCGAGCTCTAGTAGAAAGCAGTGAAAAGACTGGCACTAGTTTTCCAGGTAATTGATGAGATCTGCACAATAAATGGTTCCTTTGATGTCTAGAATTTTAAAAAAAGGCTTACCAAAGAATTATCTTATATATGCTATGAAATGCCTTGGCTCTCTGAAGTTGATAGATGCACTCCTAGGAACCTTCATTATGGCCATATCCTATTCTTGAAAACCTCAACACTGTTCCCCAGGGGGACAAAAACATAGACCAGTATCCATACATTAGGTAAGTAACTCTCCCTGTTAGCGCCTTCTTTTTAGAAGTTCTATTTAAAATTTTTGTGACAGCATGTCTTATAAAAAGCTAGAATTTTGTACTGACATTTCTTCAGTATGCCAACTCTTTATCTCTCAACCACTTTGCTGACAACAGGTACGACTCTTTGTTTGGTGTTTTTTTCCTCTGTAGTTAACCCTTACACTGTCAGTTTCAGGGTCCTGAAACAATGCTAGCTGTTTAAAAAAGCATATTCTGATTCTATTAAAGATGTATACATATCAGTCTGGTGATTTTGGCTGTAGGAGGAGTGAATTTAAAACCATATTACTTAGCTGGAAAAAAAGACAGGATACAGCTCCAACATGAACACTTGAAACAAGAAATACAAGCCAAAAGTTGAGAATAATCTCCAGCTACTTGGTCCCTCTATGCATAAATCACACTAACGCTTCGTGTCCTCAGCCCATTGCCCCCTCTTTCAGAACAACTGGATGCTAGAAGGCAAATGAAGAAGAAAATTAACACCTTTTAATCTCTGTGTAGAACAGGCCAGAAAATGAGAGCTTATGCCATCCTTATACTTTATCCTGTACTTCTCAAAGTCCTTGGTTGGCTTTTGGGGAAGATGAACTTGTAGCAAGTGCAGAGAAATGAGAAGTTGAAGCCATGTCTAAAGTTTTTTTTTGAAAAAATAACACCCCTTATATATGCTTTACCATATACTGAGATTTTAATTAAATACCTATATAATGCATATCTAAGTCAATAAGTAAATCAATATTACCCAGTAGAATTCATTACAATGAATCAGGCTGTAGATACATCATATGGATTAGCATTTCTTAATCTCCATTCCAAATCAATGCAAGGTGTTCAATGGTAATCCACCATCCACAAAACAGCAGTTAAATAGCTAAGCTAGCCATTTAAATACCCATAACTGCATGACTCAGAGAAAATGTGCTGTTCTTATTATACAGCACTGTATTCTTGAATGGGATTTGAATAAGTCAGATAAAGACTCATAGGTATCCTCAGTCTATTCCACATGAAAATTAATTCAGTCTTAAAAAAACCTCAAAACATGTGAGACACTGTATGACAAAATATTCTAGATAAACATTCATATTTAAATGGTTATATAATTATTTCAAATTTAGGAATTCTGTGCAGGGTAACATTTTCCCTAGCAGAGAAATATTTTCTTTGTGCTACAAAGGCAATTCTGCTGTATACAACTTGCCATACACCACACAGTAATGTAATTGTGAAAACAATAACTAATTACATTTAGGAGACTAGACTACAAAAGTCGCTCTCTCAGATTTCCTCAGCTGTGATAGGTGTTTTATTCAACAGTTCAGACTGAAATGGGTGTTATTTACCTCTCTAACTATCTGGATACTTCAAAAACGTTTTTATTTATGATGTCACAGACCAAGGTCTTTTGAGGTTGGATTAGTAAAAAAGCCTGGGGCACAGTGGAATGCAGTGCTGTACTCTTCCACTCTGAAACAGTTAGAGGCTTTTTTCAGAAAATACAGAGTATCTGTCATGAGGGACATAACAGCCATTATGTTAAATTTAAACTATATGTGCAATTGAGAGGAGGACCTTGGAAGGTTTATACCAGAAGTCTCCTTATACTAACTGTACATGTGTGGGTTCATTACACTTACTCCAAATTTTATTTACATCGTCTAAAATATTTAGCATTAGATGTTCAGCATCTTTCTGAATGTGTGAAGATCTTTCTGTGGCCCACTGTAACAGGAATATCAGCATTGAAGAATAATTCCTGGCAAGGTTTTCAATAAATAATAAGTGATTGCTATACTTTTTAAATATCTGTACCTGAAATACTGAATTTATAGTGGAAGAATGTAAAACTTGAAAAGTCTTGCTCTGAAATGTACTTCTTTTGCTTTATTACTTAGAAGTGAAATTTTCCAAATACACTTTTTTTTTTTTTTTTTTCCCCAAAGAGGAGATTTTTTCCCCCGACTTGAGAAGTAAATTTTTTTTTCTGTTGTTTTGTTTGGACTATTCACTGACATTGAACTGTGCCTAACTTCCTATTACACTGAGGAGAGCAAACGCAACCTTCCAAAGAACTGTGTTGCAGGTTTATAGAAATAGCTTTTCAATAGTCTTAGTAGAACTTATTTACGACCTCCCTCAAAGAAAATAGGATGCCAAAGCAACCTTTCTATGTGAATTGGCAACTACACTCCTTGTTTGTGTCCTGGTGTTTTCCCTTTATAAATGCAATCTGCAGTAGGTCTTTACCTACATCAAAGACAGTAACCCATTGATGAGAAATCAGGTTACTATGTCTGGATGACTTCTGCTAGAGCCTGATCAAAAGGCCAAAAGCTATCAGCTCAGACTGGCACCTCTTTTCCTTTTGTTTGAGTCCGGAAATAAGACAGCTGATAGCTGTCTTTTGGTCCTCATCTGTACCACTCCGCTTGACAGGAGATGAAAGGTGCACAAATTACTGCTGATAATAGCTGACTACTATATGCATTCATTATGGTGCTTATCATTACAAATTACATGATATTCTTTACCGGCAACTTAGGGGAATATTTCACTATAGCAAAATTTCTGTTAGCATTACTTCTTAGCCTTTTCATATATACTACAAAGAGCCTAAAGTAGAAATGCTTTCAAAAAGAAATTCATCATAATACAATCACATGAAAGAGTCCAAGAACTCACATAATGCCAGCAGCTGGAAATTTGGTTTAGTACATAATATGAGGAATAATTATATTTATGTAAAACTGATATCCACCTTCTGCTTCAAGAACTCCCCATGGCTGTTGAAACTGTGAGTGTATGTCTCCCAAATACAAATCTGCATGCATGAAGACAACATGAAAATGGAAAGATAATATATCAGTAACCATGAATTATAAGCCTATAATTATATCAAGTTGTTCTGGAGGCAGAAAATCACAATCTTTTTTATTTCTACCACATTAGCATAAGATACAAACCTTTTAATAGTAACATGAGTGCAGTAATGTATAATGAGAAATTGAAAAAAAGCCCTGAAGAGAAAGATTGAGATTCATTGCTTGAGGCAGCAACCCAGCAGTCTTTTAGTGTGCTAAGGCAATCTGTCAGTCCTCACACTTACAACCAAACTGCACAGCAAATAAATAAGAGGAGTTTTACTCCTAATATATCAAAAAGATAAGGGTACTGAAAAGAGTTGGGAAACATGTTGGAAGGTGGAAAACAGGCCAGTATTTCTGCAAATCACTGGTGAGTGATCTCTCTCTGTCCTTATCTCAGCCCTTGAGCTTTTCATATTATTTTCTCTCCCTTGTCCAGCTGAGGAGGGGGAGTGGTAGGGTGGTTTTGCAGGGCACCCAGCATCTAGCCAGGGTCAACCCACCCAATTTATCCTAATAAGCAAGTAAAGGCTTTGCAGTAGTTTTATTCACAAAGAGACCACATTATATTTTTTCCAGGAACTAGATGAAAATTTGGAGGAAATTTATTCTTATGAGGCTTGTTTATGAGGAACAGATGGCCCAATTTAGTCAAGAACTGACTATGAAATCAATTTTACCTGAAATAGTCCTTGGACTATGAAAGGAAATAATATAAATGGATTTGGAATTGTTTGGTGTGTACACAGCTGGCATGAATGAAAGAATGAAAGATGTTCATATAAGCAGCTCCCTCTGCTCCTGCAGACAGACACACAGAGCTTCATTTATTTCATTAGGGCTCCTGAACAGGAATCCTAAACACAGAAGAGCTCCGAGTTTATTAGGAAACCTGAATTAATTAGGACTCCCGAATACAGAGTCCTTGTTTGTGAAGTGTCTGATCCTATGCTTACTTCATGAGTGAGGAAGTTCCCTTCTAGCATTCAGTGTTGGAGAGAAAGTAGTTGTAGTACCTTGAGCAACATGGTGAAATACCTTATAAAGAGGAAGAAATAAGGAATTGTAAGGGTGGTGGTGGTACCTCTACAGCCATTAAAACGTGTAATATCTGTCCGGAACTATTGATACGAGCTGTTATGTAAGAAGTTCAGCTTGGGTGTGTGGTCTTAAACTCAAATCACTGAATCGTAAAATCATGGAATAGTTGGGGTTGGAAAGGACCTTAAGATCATCTAGTTTGAATCTCCCTGCCATGGGGAGAGACATGGTGAAACATGTTTTAGAACTAGGTGTTGCTGTATTATTTACAGGAATTGTTATACTGAATGAAACATAGTCCAGGAAAGGATCCAAGAGAGACCCTTTTGGTAGGATGAACTCCCAGGAAAAGACTTTGCCTTGTGTTTAGTATTTAGAAGTTGATTTAAACTTGGTTTTGACTACCTGAAAAATCTTTCCACAAACTTTTGTCGTTAGCATTGATTTAGTTTTACTATGCTTTCTGGCTTGGGTCCAGAGATCTGTAGATCCTTATTTCCATCAATGTCCAGTGTTACTTCTTACAGAGGTAAACGTTTCTGCTTCTGCACTGACTTAAAGACATGTGTATATTTTGTGGGCTTTGTGAGTCTTACTAGGGAATAACTGAAGTTCAGAGGTCTTTATTGCTCTTCCTTTATAGTGTTCATATCTGTTTGCTTCCCTACCAGGGTATTGCCCTTTTCAATTTATTTTTTTTTTTTTTTAATATGATGTGAATTATAAAGAGACAAACTAAGGGCACTTTTTAGTCTTACTTTTTTTTTTCCTTTACATTACACCTTTTCCATGTGTACTTGTCAGTATTTTAAATAAAAACCTGCTTTTAGAGGAAAGAAAAAGAGAAGAAGAAAAAATTATTCCTGGGCATTATTATGTAATCCTTTAGCCTCTTTAAATTAATAGTAAATCTGTTAGACTGATTTTATATCTGCCATAAGGTTTTCATATAACAAAAAATACTGAATTTTTAGTCATTTCAGAGACTACCAAAACAAGAAATGTCTTTTTGATTTACTCATTGAAATCAATAAGAGCCATGGTACACTCCTCAATGGTGTTAAATCAATACTCTAATTACAGCAGCATCAAGGGTACACACCAGATTGAAAAAGAAACCTTGACTTCATGGCTGTAGCAATTGCAAAACCAGTTATGAAGCATGCATGACAGATAGATGACTTTTGACAGGAACCTGATTTAATTTTGCTGTTGTACTCAGTAGTAGCAATTTGCTTAATGGGGCAGTGATCAGTGATAGGGACTCTGAAGTAATAGTACAATACGTGCAATAAAAACGAACTAATTATTATCTGGGTCCAGGTTGGTAAACAGTACTGAAGCTGTCTTTTTTACTGAAGTACAAAACTACTGTATTGATCCACTAAATTGGCACTGGAAAACAAAGACCCATTTTTTCCTGGTCTTTGTTTGTTTACACCAAGTCTTTGAAATGCTGTCTTTATACTGAAACAAGTTGGTGTTGCATGAAATACAGTAATTCTAATTCTCATAACATCTTTTTTATTAGAGTAAAAATGGTTTATATTTCTGATTACTTTTTTTTTTTTTTTTAATTTATTTATTTCTAACTAATTCCATGCAGATTTTAGCTGAATTTACATAAAATTGTATTTCTGACCACAGGATTCATCATGAGCCTATCACGCACACTAAGTGCATCTAGCATAATTCTTCACATTGTGACTTTCGAAGAAGCTTTCTGGGTATACTTCTTAGTCTGAAAAAAGCAAAATTTATTTTCACTGAATTTAAAAATTATTTATATTTTTATTTTATTTTATTTATATTTGGTCTGACAAAGAAAGGGAAGAGTGGATTTTGAAGGAGGCTTGCCAGACTGGTCAAGGATGCTTTAAACTAGATGTGTTCCAGGAGGGGAACACCATTCCATCCCAACACACCCAGTCAGTTGCCGTAGGCATCACAGAAACATGGTGGGATGGCTCCTATGACTGGTGTGTTGGAATGGAGGGTTACAGGCTCTTTAGGAAAGACAGGCCTGGTAGGCGGTGAGGGGGAGTTGCTATTTATGTTAGGGATAGGCTGGAGAGTATGGAACTCTGTCTGGGACAGGTGAGCAGTTGACAGAGAGTTTGTGGGTCAGGGTTAAAGGGAGAACAGTGGTGGGCGACATTATTGTGGGGATCTGTTACAGATCACCTGACCAAGAGGCCTCGGTGAATGAAGCGCTCTATAGACAGATAGCAACAGCCTCACGCTTGCAGGCACTTGTTCTCATGGAGGACTTCAAGCATCCTGATATCTGTTGGAGGGATGGTACGGCCCGTCACAAGCAATCCAGAAAGTTCCTCAATTATGTGGAAGACAACTTCGTTCTGCAAGTCATGGAGGAGCCAACAAGGAGAGGTGCCATGCTTGACCTTGTCCTCACCAACAGGGAAGGGCTGGTTGGAAATGTGACGCTCCAGGGCAGCCTTGATTTCAGCAATCATGAGATGATCGAATTCGAGATCCTCAGGACAGTGAGGTGTTCAAGGCCAGGTTGGACATAACCTTGGGTGATATTGTTTAGTGTGAGGTGTCCCTGCCCATGGCAGGGGGGTTGGAACTAGAAGATCTTAAGGTCCTTTCCAACCCTAACTATTCTGTGATTCTATAACTACCACCTAATTGCAGACAAATTGAATAGTAATTTTTCATATAGAGAATTGCATTTTCAGACGCAACATGGATGGTGTACAGTCATTTTGATTTATTTTTTACAGTAATTGTGCTGTCTGCATATCCTTTTTTTATGTTGATGTCCCACCCATGTTATTTTAACTTGGAACTCCTAATTCTTTATAGGTGCAAAGATCTCAAATAAATAGTTCACTGATATTGTCCCTTAAAATTTTTACTCATCCTGGAGCATTTTTTATGTCAATCAATAGTATTAATTAATGCATTGCCTACAGCTGTTTCACAGTCTCCAAGAACACTGTCAATTATTATATTGAACTTTTATTGTCCTAATTTTTGATTCTTGGAAGTTGTTTCCATTTCGGGTGATATATGTGTGCATACACACAGAAAACCACATGTGCATCCACATGTATGGATATTGTGTACATACATGTATATATTTATGGATGGGTGAATGGGTGTATATAGGTAGTACCTAACAGTAGAAAAAATGAGGGCCTCAAAGTGAGGTTCATTCAGGTTTAAATGTCCTTTAGTGACTTCCTTGAAGTCTTGAAAGCCTCAAAACAGACGTAAGTGCAATTCTCAGTTCTAAAACAAGTTGGTTTCTGCATTAGTCTTGTAGCAGTTGCCATTGTAACATGAGTGAAATTGCGAAAAAAGGTTGGAGAGAGATTTGCAACAGGGAGAAATCATCTATTCGTAGCTGTTTCAAAAGGTTGCTCACTGCCACTCTCGCTGCTATTATCTTTTATTAGTAACTTTTACACAGCTTTGCTATAGGAAGGAGCAGACATTACTGAGCAGCCAGTGGGGTCACTAAAGCATGCTGAAGACCTTTTAATGTTTGATGATGGCACAGATTCATAAGAAAACCCTCCTGATTTTTTTTGTGTTAGTGGATACAGATGCAAATAACTCTTTTTTTCATATATTAAGATTTTTTCACTTTATCACTGTTGAGAAGCATCTTGCAGGACAACCGGTATTCACTCAGTATGTTTCCAGGGCATTCACAAATATGTGTTTTGTTTGTGAAGTTTTTAACAGAATTGATAAGGGAAGAATAAATAATAATTAAAAAAACCCTCCTCAACACCTTCTCTGCTGGACTACTGTAGTTGCACACTTATGCAGATGTAAGCAACTTGTTAGAAACTGTTCTAATAAAGAATCCTGAAATTCAGTAATTCTACCAGATTGTGTCAAGATAGATCTACTAATTCCATAGCAATTTATTCCCTTATGAATAAAAGATGGATTAATAGATTAAAACCTACAAATAAGCATAAAGTAATTGTGACAAATGTAAAATTTGCAATAACAAGGTCTGCAGTTCATCATGATATTATCATACTACACTCTGAAATCTATCTGAAGTACAGTATGAAACTTATTTTCCTTGTCTATATAGTTTTATTTCTTGCAGTCATTTAACGATTGATTCTGTTTGTGCTGGCTGATTGAGATTTTAACTTATGTAGGCACTTTTGAGCTATTCAAACATCCAGTCTTAGTGTCACAAATGTTTTTTTGCATTTTGATTTTTTGGTTTGTTTCATTTTCCCTTTTAAAAATGTGGCGCCTGCTCCATCAGGTTTAACTCAGACTATTCAAGTAGTCTACCCAGACCTCATATACTTACTAGGCACACACTTTCACAGGGACTTGGGAAAGCTGTATAAGGAAAAAGCTCTTCTGTATAGAGAATAAGTCTTAATATTAGTTAGTATGGGGTTTAACTTTGTGTGTGTGGCCTTTGCTGTACTTATTAAACTGCCTGTGTTTCAACACATGAGTTTCTCCCCTTTACTCCTCTGGTTCTCTCCCCCATCCTATTGGGCTGTCTGAGGGAAATGAGGGAGCAGCTTTGTGGGCCTGAGTGCTGGCTGGGGTTAAACCATGACACCAAACATGCTGGAGGATGCCAGTATGAATAAATCCGTCCCATGCCAGTTATTCCATCCTTGCTTCTTTCTCTGCATTTTCTTTTATTTTCAGTATCCTTGCTTATGAACTCAAAAAGATTCTCCCTCTTTGGGAGCTACAGACAAAGAAAGCAGTGACTAAAATCACCAAAAGCTTGCCAGTGGATGCCATGTTCTGTTTTTCTTGCCAAAGCCATCAGATTAAAACTGGACACCTTCCATACATAAATCATTTCAGTAGCATTTTTGTCACATATATCTGTGTGTATATGACAAGAGCTTTTATGCTTGGTTGTAGGTTGCAGCTATATTTAGAGAATAAGGTAGAGATCTTAAATGTACTAAATTCTAGCAATGTTGAGGAAGGTGGGTTGCTGGATACAAGAAGCAGTGCTTAAATTCAGACTTTATTAGATATCAGAGAATCCACATATAAAATCACTCTGAAATCCAAACTGTACAGAACACATACTTTGTTAATTACATTGGTCACAGAGCAACTTACATATAAAAGCTGCTGCTAAGTAACCTGCAAGGTTTTTAGGGAGAAATAAAATCTCTTATTAGGCTCTCTGATACAGTTGTAAAAAGTAGACATGTCTCAGACACATAAGTAATCTTTTGTGTAGACATTCTAATCTTTTGTGTAAACATTCTTAAAGCAGTTGAAGAAGGGGTGTATGTTGATTTAGCTTAGGTTGTTTTCACTGCAGTGGTTTAAATTGGTCTCAAGATTATTTAACGTGCTGTTAACTTATATGGAGAAGACTTAAGAGAAGAAGGTAGCTACAGCTCTGTGTAGCTACAGCCACTTCCATTTAAAATCACCTAAGACTGCTGCAAGCCTCACCTTCAAACAACATTAAGAGACCTTATAATTTAGTGTTGTTCCTGACAGTCACTCAACCATGAAATGGAATTAAGATTTCTACAGGTCCATGCCAAACAAATCTAACTGTATTTGATGCTAGGTTTTGTGGTGTTTCCAGTTACCAAAAAGGCACAGATGCACACACTCACAAGTATATTTCATTCTTTTTGTCATGCTCAGCACTACTGCACTCTGCACTGCTGGAATCACTGAATTGCAAAATAAATGAGTTGAATGGCTCTCTGGTGGCCATGTAGCCTTGGGTGTTTTCCTGTGTTTCTTGTGAATTTCCTATTTTCAGACTTTTGGCCATTGCCTCTTGTCCAGTCATTAGGCACTACTGAGAGGAGTCTGATTCATTCTTCTTCACTTACTCTCATCGGACATTAATACATATTAGTAAAATCTCCCCCTGTCATGGTTTAAGCCCAGCCAATAACCCAGAACCACACAGCCGCTGCCTACCCACCAACCACCC
>JAOEHX010031011.1:9221-38278 GCA_025448015.1 Bolborhynchus lineola
TGAACCCGTTACCCCTTGTCCTCTCATTACAGTCCCTAATGAAGAGTACCTCCCCAGCATCCCTATAGGCCCACTTCAGATACTGGAAGGCTGTTATGAGGTCTCATATTATATTACTATTACCCTTAGTCACAGGTTCTTGCCTGGACGGATATCACATTTCTACTTTGAAATACCACATGAGCCATATTAGCAGAACAGCACAGGAATAGTACACATTGAGCTTTTTCTGCTGGGGCAGATTATGCACAAGATGGCCATAAAAGAATCAGCAAAACAATGTATGTTTTTATAAAACAGCAGCAACAAGGAAAATACGTGTTTTCTTTACATAGGGATTAAAAAGGGCTCAAGGAAACAAAGAACAATCTGTGATGCTTCAGAAACAACTTGTCATATCACCTCTTATCTATTCATCCTTGTAGTCCTGTTTCACTTAGTGTCATTATACAGTAGTGCCCTCATGGACAAATCACTTTGTAGCTGAAGCAGTTTCCAGAATCCTTCAGAGTTATACACATGCTTTTGACAGCTAGTTCTCCCTTTTGCAACTGTATGCTCAGCCTTCCTTTATCTCCCGGTCAATTAAGTGGGCAGCACAAAACCAGTCGGGCACATATTTCAAGCTGCAACTCAAGATAAAAACCTAAAATTTTCAAAGACCTTTTCTGCCTGAATAGTCAAGTATAGTATTTTATGAGCTCTTTTTGAGGCCACCAGCTGCAATTAGGAAATGCTATGCATCTCCCTGCTCTTTCTTCACCTCATAGACTCTTCCTAGGTGTGTTCTTTACATATGTCCACAGCTGGAGTTCTGTGCATTGCAATAACAATATTGATACACATAAGAAAAGTTTATCCTCCTGGTGGAACCAAGCAGGAAGCTACACAGGAGCCCATGCACAGTGACCCTTCTGTGGTAAGGACACTAGATACTGCATTGATGCAGTACATAATCAGCAAGGGCAAGCACCTTGCTTCCCCACTGGTACTTAACTGGTCTAAACTGGATTTGTGGAGCTGAAGCTTTGACTTCTGTGTACATGCGTATGTTGGGGGAAGGAAGGAAGGTCTGCTCATAGAGCAGGAATTGCTACCCACTTGCTACACCTATCCTATCAAGTAAATAAATATATGTCACTGAATAGTACAGCTCTCTTCTAGCAGCCACCCCATGTTGACTCTGGTAACACTGGTGGTCAACATTAAAAGCAATGTCTTTAGTTAATTCCATGACTCTTTTTACCAATATGTCTGAGCGAGAAAATAAAGGTGTTTGGAGTAGATCTACTAGAAAAGAATCCCATATTTAATCTTTAGTAGGCTGTAGTTTACCTCAGCCATTCATGTGTTAATGCTGAGTTTATCTCCTTTAGGAAAGGAGAACTGTACTAGGAGGTTCCTGTTCTCAAGGAGGCAATTGCTCTTTATTGCCCTCCCTGCTAGGGAAATTAGGAGCTAACAGAAGGAGAGGTTTTTACACAGTGAATTGCTGTTGCAGGGAAGCATTTTCAGCATATATACTTTATCTTTTGCAAACAAAGAGACAAAAATATTCAGGTCAGGGGAGCTTTTTCTTCTAAGAAGACATAAATGCACACATCATTGATATGAAGAGCCAAGTACAGGTAAGAATACTCAGAGTGCTGTCAAACACATCTTTCCTGAAACAAAGGGTTCGAGGAAATCTTTAGCAGACATTTGGTCATTCAAGCAGCTGTGATTAGTTCCAGTAAGAATCATGTTTTGCTCTTGTTTCATTAAAGCAACCTCTCTTTTTCCCTGCTGCTAAAATCTTAACTGTTGGAAGAAAAACACCAGAAAGGCAGAGGCAGACATGAACATTTCATTTCAGTAGCTACATGTAAACTCTCCTCCTGTGAACAACTTCTAGCTCCCTAAATGCAGAGCACTGGTAGGCCTTCACCACACCTCTCACCATCCAAGCGCTGAGCCTCCCTGAAAACAGTCACCACTCAAAGAAATCCTCTCACATCCCCTGCTCTCTTCCCTTATGAATGTTATCATACTGCTCACCTGACCTGGAAGCAGCTTCCTTCAACATTACATAGCCCTTCTTCATTGTTTCTTATGTTTGCAAGGACAAGCTCCAATCACCTTCACAGCAATGCTTTGGGGTTGGTTTTTTTTTTTTTTTTTTTTTTTTTTCCAAATATGGGGTTTTACAATAGTTTCCATTAAACGTATTCAGTTTTCCAATTACACAATTCTATTTTTGGCAGGCAAGTATCAGAAGTACTTTGTGGCTTTTCCTCCCTCTCTGGACCAATGTGTTCCAGCACCGTGCTTTGTGTCAACTACTGTGTTATGTCTGCCCAGTTTCTATAACTCTCCCCATTTCTTCTGTTGATGGCTGTGTACCAGGCCGCTGCCCTCTTTGCTGACCTATCCAACATTCACCATCTTCCTTCTCCTTTTACACTTGAAATGCAAACTCTTTGGGGATCAATGTGCTTCCGCTTTAAAAAGACGGTTTCTACTTCCTACTCACTACATTATTGCACACAGTGACCTCTACAGGTGTGTTTTCCTCCTTGCCATCGATTCACCATCCCTCTGGAACTCATGTACAAATGATGCATGCATTCCTTCCTGCATTCACACCATGTACCCTCACTTTTGGACAAGATCCCCATACCTACCCACACCTGCCGATGGTTGCATGGGTTCTCTAGTTTTATGCATGTCCTTACAATTTGCCAAGCCACACACTGATAAAAAGCATGCACACACCTGAGGTGAGGGTCTCTGTGCACATCCCATGTTGTCACTCCAGTAGCTGGCTGCTCATGGTGTCTGATCAAGGTGCTGTTCTGTCACATTCATTCTAAAGTCTCTCCCTATAATCACACATTTTAAAGCTTTTTTTACTTTTCAAGTTGTTTTTTTTTGTTTGTTTGTTTTTTGTTTGTTTGTTTGTTTGTTTTTGTTTGTGTTTTTTTTTAACTTTTCAAGTTGACATCTCAAAAGTATCTTGGTATTTTCTTGGTTATTATTTAATTGGGATGAAAGTAATCTACGGTAACTCAGTCACTGTTATTTTCTTCCTAGCACTCAGTTGGACAACCACCCTTCAAAATAGTTTGGGATATTTTGTTCAGTCACGCATATTTCCTGTTGTATTAGTTGCTGGTACTCAGGCCATATTATCATGAAGGCATGATGCAGATTCCCACAGGCACTATTATATGTAAAAGACCAAAGCTAGAAATCCTTTTCTCTCACTATCCTATGGAGGCATATTTTATTCCTGGCAAAGGTTATGCAGTTTCAACTGTAACAGATGTAGGCCTTTTTATGAGATTACATCCATAAATAATCCTTCAGAAGAGACTACAGCAATTAAGAAAGAGGATCTATATCTCCCTAAGACAGGGAATTTCTCATTTTATACACATTCACCACAATACCAGTCCTTACATGGATTATGACTCTTCAAAGGCACAAACGGAACTCAGAAAATAACTGAACTGGAAAATAACCATCACAGTAGTGCCTTTGAAAACCAGCATGGATTCACAAGGCAAGTAATTCTTTTCTTCGCTAAAATGATACTTCACTAACAGTCATTTAATAGATTTTTTAAAAATCATAGGCAGAGTTATCACCACTATCACTGATAAGTCTGCAAATAGCACTTCAGATTCTGAGATCCTTCTGTGCATTCCATGCGCTGATATCAGTTGCTGTAGGCTGGCAGTAGAGCTGTTGCAGAAGCTGTAGTCCAGCCATACTAAAATATTTCTCTTGGACCTTCACATTGCTAATGAAGGGCAAAGCAGCCTCCAATTATTCACAAAGTGTTTGAAACATTGGCAATTACAAATCCCATAGACATCTCTGCCCGAGAAAAGTCTGCCAAAAGAATGCTCCATTATATTGCAGTGCAACAAAAGTGCGTGGCTGAATTGGCAATGTGATTCTTTACTGTCTGAGTAAGGTTGTACTACCCAGTGAGAAAGGGAATTCACCCCATCAACCGCATGCAGATAAGCACTGTGACCCCATCAATTACTTTTGTCCCCCTTTGGAAAAAAATAACAATAAAATACTGCAGTATTCTTCAGTTAGGTCATAGGGGAAGTCCATAAATGCTAATATTTTTCAAACAGGCATGACCCAGCATGTCATAACAGTATCCTCTCTTTTACTAACACTTACTGAAGGAAGAGGTTAGAAATGTCATGAAGCTGGTACTGGGTTTATGTGGCAAGGTGTTGGATAGAGGAGGCTACAAGGGAAGCCTCTGTGAGAAGAGGATGGGGCTACACTGTGATGGACACAGCTGATTCCAGATGACTCCAAGGAACCCACCACAGAGCACAGCTGAGCCTGGCAGCCACAATGATGGCACCTCTGGGAGAAAATATTTAAATAAGGGCAAAAAACAGTTTGCACTGGAGCGCAAGGAAAGAAGTATAAGAAATAGTCCTGCTGGAGCAGAGATTCTCCTACAGCCCATGGAGAAGACCATGGGGAAGCAGGTCGTTACCCTGCAGCACATGGAGGACTACGCTGGAGCAGACATCTACACTTCAACCTGTTGTGGGCACCATGCCAGAGCAGATGGATGCACTTTGAATGAACTTCAGACTGCAGAGAGGCCATGCAGGAGCAGATTTGTCTTGAAGGATTGCAGCTCCATGCTTGTGCAAGGAAGAAGTGGAGGCAGGCACACCAGAGATGAAGTATTATGAACCATCCCTATTCCCCCTCCTCCTGTACCACTCAGTGTGTGGGAAAGAGGACGCAGAGGAGTCAGGAATGAAGCTGAGCCTGGAAAGAAGAGGTTGGGGGAATGTATTCTAGGTTTTGTCTTAGTTTTTTACTATCCAACTCTATTTTTGAAAATAAATTAAATGAATTTTCCCAAAGCTGAATCAGTTTTGCCCTTGATGGTAATTGGTAAGTGAGCTTCCTGTCTGTATCTTGACAGGTATCTTATTTTTTCCCCCTGTCCTGTTGAGAAGGCAGATGAGAGTGGCTGGGTGGCCATGTGGCAGCCAGCCATGGTCAAAACACAACAGCACTAAACCATGGAAGTTTGCAAAAGTGCAGAGACTTTCATGTTGGCAAAGGAAATATCTTGTAACATGTGTATGTGGGTCATCCTGGCTAAGGCCAAAGTCCTCACTACACAGCTTCTTTCTGTTTTCAGCCTTTCTTTGGTACCCAGCAGCTCTGGAGAACAGCATATATGTGAAAACCACCTGTGGAATAGCTACCTGTGGGTTTTTTGTTGGGTTTTTTGGCTGGTTGGTTTTGGTTTTTTGGGGGGTTTTGGAGGGTTTTTATTTGTTTGCTTTTTTGTTGCTTTTTTTCTCCATTTGTTTGTTTTGTGAGGTTTTTGTTTGTTTTGCTTTTGTTTGTTGTTGTTGTTTGCCCTTTTTTTTTTGGTTGTTGTTTGTTTTTTGTTTCCAGATCCTTTGTCTGAGTCCTTTAAGAATGTTTTCTCTCTGCTTTCTTCTCTTTAACACCTCCATGCCACAGGCTGGCTTTTGCAACCTCCCACTTCCCTTTGCCCCAAATGTCATGGTATCTCCTTTTTTCTGAATTCCTTCAGCAATGGTACATTCGGGACTAGTGCCAGCATGGGTAAAAACTTTAATGGCTAACATTAATTCCTGCCCCTTCTGTGAGACTGAACAGTTCACTACACTTCATTTCATTTGATAAGCTGTTACGTTAAACTGCAACAGCACCTCAGTAGCCCATTAAAATTATCACTGAAAAAAATCCAATCACCTCCTAATGCTTTGTGACCTCATCTTACCCATTATGGTGCAATCACTGAAAAGGCGGTGATAATGAATAACAGAAACAGGAAACAATTGGGTAGCTGCTAGCTCTTTAGATCTCTTCTGCTACTAATCTCTTCTGTATTTTTTATTTTTCATAGCTTTCTGGTTTTAATTTTACATCACTGAGCTTGCTTTACAGGCAAACTAGCAGAAATAGATAGCTTGGGGAATGCTTTCTTTCACCAAAAAAATTCAGAATTATCCTCTCATTTCAAGGAACAAGAGAATGTGTGGGTTTGTTCAGGCTGAAATATTAGTAATTACAATCTGTCATTGTCTCACTGCATGTTTGGATTGTACTGTTAGCCTTTGCGTAACACTGGGTAACGCTACAAAATACACAGTAATTTGTAATTTTGCCTGAATTGACAATGATACTGACTTCATCATGATGGTAGAAAATTATCTGAGCACCTTTTATAGTTTACTTTCTGAGCTATTTCTTCTGCTGTAATATCGTATTTTTTATATATATAAATGGCTTTCATTTCTCATAATAGCTTTTTAAAATGTAATTCTTAATTATAATCCTAAACAGCTTTTGTTATTGGATTTATGCCTGCCAGCACCTGACTTCTGTAAAAGTATTGCTTAACCCTCGCCAGGGAGTAATTTTCCAGTTAACGTATACTTTATTATAAGACCCTGCTTCACTCTACATTTGTATTGTAACAAGTTAAGAATAAAAGTTTGCTCAGAATTCTGAGATATATAATGGTTTGTAAATGTTTTCATCACTGAAGAAATGTCAGTGAAAAGGGGCCAAAACATCTTGCACTTCTGTGGTAATTTTCTGACTACCAATATTTTTTTAGAATGTTTAACCTGTCAAGACACTTGGAAGGGCTCAGCTGAGAGGTCTGATAAGAAAGCTTAGATATCAGAAAATGCATCTCTCAGAGCTATTAGCAGTACTCTTTCTTTGCTCACAGACCCATAGAAAGGTTTGGGTTAGGAGCGACATGACGATCATCTAGTCCAATCCCTCTACTATGGGCAGAGATGCCTTCTGCTAGACCAGATCTCTCACAGCCTGTCCAACCTGGCCTTGAGCACCTCCAGGGATGGGGCAGCCCCAGCTTCTCTGGGCAGCCTGTTCCAGTGTCCCACCACACTCATCATAGAAATTGTTTTCCTTGTATCCAGTCTAAATCTATTTTCTTTCAGTTTAAAACAGTTAGCCTTTATACTGTCACTACAGGACCTCGTTAAATCTCTGTTTTTCTTATAAGCCCCCTTCATATATTGAAATGCTACTCTAAGGTCTCCCCAGAGCCTTCTCTTCTCCAGGCTGAAAACTCCAACTCTGTCAGACTTTCTTCACAGGACAGGTATCCCAGCTGTCTATTAATTTTCATGCAGAAATGATCTTTCTGTTTTGAAATTACAATAGCAGGGAGTCATGTAGGCCACCCTATCAAACCTCCTACTCCCAGCAGGAATTATTTCAAGGTTAGGCCAGGTAGCTCAGTTTTGTTCCCTCAAGTTTGGAAACAGAGATGAAGATGAAACAGTACTTTGCTAACAGCATTCATCTGAATCAATAAACAATAATCATAATAAAAATACTATTAATAATAATAAAAGCCTTTACTGTGAGGGAACAGTGACATTTTAAAATACTAAATTATGCTCATCATTACTCTAGACAAGCAGTTTTCCAGTATTTGCAAATACATGCCTCAAGATGGGTAACTAAACAATGCACCATGATTTTTTTACTCTCAGATACACAGAACAGTGTGGAAAACAGACTATCCCTAGCAGCCTGACTGCATGGGAATGATACCTGGAATTACTATTTACTGATCTTCCTAGTAAAGGCAGATTAAGCATTTACTTAAAGAATGCCCTGTTATTAGAGTCCTATACAGGACTCTCTGTCCTAGGTTTTTCACTGAACTTTGTCTTCTTGAAGAGCGCAGTGAAGGAGAAAAGACAAAAATCAGAGAGGTGACTTGTGCACAATTCCCATAAAACTGAATTGCCTTCAAGGCTTTCAGTCCTCCCACCCCTTTCAATAACTACAGCTAAAACTCTTATGAAAATAATTTAAACTAACAATTCTTATTTCCAGCAAATGTTTGCAAGAAAAATGTGTTTTCTGTAATTAACAATTTTCTCTCAAACTTTTTTGTTAGCAGAGAACATCAAGTACATAGAATTTCATGGCCAAACATATTTTTAAAAGAATCAATATAGTAAGTCAATAGCTCTTATTTTCTGACATTGCAACTCAAGGTTCCACTTCTAACGTTTTCCTTTGATATTGAGATTTGTTTTAATATTAGCTACCAAATATTATTCCATATTCATGTGTCATACATTCAAACACCTTAATTCTTTCTGCTTTTAAACATGTAATTACTACAATTTCAGACAGAGCATGATATGCTTCAGAAATAAAATTGCTTCAGCTTTGCATTTCCCTCTAATTGTTACACTGTGAATCCACTAATTATGATACACAAGTTATCAGTGTGATTGCTTACAGCTGATGTCAATGCAATGGAGCTACAGTCTATCTTACTATTTTTCTCAATTTGCTACAGGGTTTGCTTTTTAAACATGACTGCCAGATTCTTTATAGTTTCCCAAGAAAACATGAAGAGATGAAAATCCCATTCTTTCATTACCTCCTTATTCAGTGAGTAACATTCAGATATGCTCCATCGATTTTTTTCTATTTATCTGTTTTTCCCCAGAAGTGTTGATTACAATTCCTAAAGATGTCCATTTTTTATCTACAACCAGGTGCTTTCTTTATGTCTCTGGTGTTTGCAGCTTAGCAGAAACCTTCACTGTTCACAACAAAGGACTCTTCAAACAGGGAGTTATTAACAGCAGTATCTTCCAGGAGACTGATATTGGGAAATCACTTAGTTCTGCAGTTTACAAAACAAACATTTAGCTATCAGAGAAAGAAAAAAGGTCTGTTATACAGGTTTCAGGTGATTTCTTTCCGTCTTTTTTTTCCTCCTTCATCTCTCATATGGGTACTCACTGAAATCCATCCAAAAGGTAGAAATTACTAGTTTAATTTTCAGGGCAGCTTCTTCCTACACCATCATCACAAGTGCCTAGAGACTACAAAGAACTTGGATTTTTGTGAATGTAGGTCCAAGAGCACCTGCCCGTAATAAGTAAAAACATGTCACAGGGCACTACCGGAGAGTTCTCAGGCTTTGTGTGTTTATAATGATGGAACAGCTCAGAACCACTTTGGCTGCTGCCCTCTTTTTCACCAGCTCTCTCATGGTCCAAATGCAGACATCCCTTTCTTATGGTGGCTGCAACAGTTGTAGGACACAGCATAACTGAAACAAAGCACATCTGTTTCTCAGGCACAGTACAGTATACTGTTCACGAGACAGACACACCTGAAGTACCCGCTGACTTACAGCAGACACTTGCACATAAAGAATAGTAATAGCTTTCAGTGTTTCCACAGAGACACCCAACACAATTCTTTAAGCTTTAATGGTGAAATTCTATTGTTTTGCTAACCTTTAAGGAAAAATATCTATGCCTGCATCTTTCCCCTAATAAACAGGATTCTACAGAAGTCTACAGGGTCTTTGTACACACAGAATATATTTAGCAGTGGGGAGTAAATGGGCAATTATTAACAACTGAAGAAAGCACAGGTACCATTCCATAAAAATGTTTTGCTGGGCTTGTTATTAGGATGAGGATCTAAAGCACAAAACTTCCTTCATCTGGGCGTATCTCAAACTGTTTTTTGAACACTGCTTCAAAAGACAACAATGTCCCTGAAAAAGTAATGTATTGAGGAAAAGCAAAGTAAGAGTGCCACCTACTGCTCCTATTCAACAGAAGACTTGAATGCTTGTTTCTTTTTCCCACCATCCACCATTCTTCGAAGTATGCTTAGCCTCACAACTAGCTGAATGATACCAGATTTACTGCATATGCATATTGACTACAACACTGTTTAAACCTGTCTCTGGAGTTCCCCAGGAATTAATGTTTTGCATTGAGCCTTCAGCAATTTCAGTTCAAATCTCAGACAGAAAATTTCTTCATAGAATTATAGAATCATAGAATGGTTTGGGTTGGAAGAGACCTTAAAGATCATCTAGTTCCAACCTCACCACAATGGGCACGGACACCTTCCACTAGACCAAGTTGCTCAAAGCCCCATCCAACCTGCCCTGGAACACTGCCAGGCATGGGGCAGCCACAGCTCCTCAAGGCAACCTGTGCCAGTGTCTCACCACCCTCACACTAAAGAATTTCTTCCTAATGTCTAATGTAAATCTATCCTCTTTCAGTTTAAAGCCATTCCTCCTTGTCCTATCCCTACCTGACCTTGTATAAAGTCCCTCTCCAGATTTCTTGTAGACCCCTTTTAAGTACTAGAAGGCTGCACTAAGGTCCCTCAGACCCTTCTCTTCTCCAGATTGAACAACCCCAACTCCCTCAGCCTGTCTGCATAGAAGAGGTGCTTCAGACTTCTTCCAACTCTCAGCATGCAAAAGCAAGCAGCTGTGAGATACAGAGAGAATTTGCTGTGCAAGTATCACTACCTGATCATCCTGTTGTTCTATTCTTGCCTAGGAAACTGCAACTGGACACTGACAAGAACATCCTAACATTGTATCAGTTTAGTAATAGTCCATACAAGGAATTTTTTCCTGTAAGAGTTTTAGACTGATAACAATACTAAAACAAAAAAACAAATATAAGCCCTAAAAAAATACCCCTGATATCTGCAAGGAAATGGCAATAATTATTAGTTAACAGATACTGAATCCAGTATTTTGATTTTTCCTTTACATGATAACAGCTCAGATACACAGGCAAGTATTTAATTCCCTCAATTTAAACAGAAACAAAATAAGTATCACTCTGAATGTTTCCATGTAAGAAAACTCTCACAAATTTTTTAAGTACTAGCGGTTTAGTGTACAGCATCATTTCTCTTAGGCATAAATGTACTGAGTAACTGTGCTCAGTTACAAAGAACAGACCTGCACACAGCCTGTGCACACACTGTGGTTTCTCTCCTGAACTAAGCAGAAACTTTCACACTGCGATGCAGTCCAGAGTTCCCTGTGTTGGTGGGGACACAAACAACAGCCTTTAAAACAAGATTTCAGCAGCTCTGAAGTCCTCATGATATACATATGCAGGTAACAGTCTGGAAATATTTGTCTCATCCTTCCTCTGCAGTTGAAGGAAATCCATAATAATCTGGAAGGTAACTGGAGGCCAATCACAAGATTCTGGTCTTTCCAAAAGAAATAAAAGCCAGAGCACATCTTGGTGGGATCATCATTGCAAACTGCTAACTGACCAACACAAACTTGTACCTTGCCTTTCTACTTCCAAAGGGAACAACTTTAACACAGTATTTACCTTACCAATGTAAATGATATTATACCACCATTACATCTTCAGCTCAGGAGAACCAAACCAAAGGCAGATACCTGAGGGTCACCACCTTGATTCTGCCAAGAGGCTATTATTGTGGTAAGCCAAATCAAGAAAAGGACCAAAAATGTCATTGGGAGGTTGAACAACCCGATGGCAGTCTGACAAGGTCACAAGGAAGCTGATCTCTTCCACAGAGTCTCATCCCACTGAATCAATGTTGCTTGAAGTTAAAGAAAAACAAAGGCAACATTTCAAAACTAGGGACAGAAACTAAGTCTCTACTAAACTCCAGCAAACCCATCCCTGTTACACAGTCAAAGAATTTTGTCTGGAAGAAAGAAAACAAGACTACTGCACTACTCAACCTGCAGTCTCTGGGGCCTGCAAGAGATCAGAGGACCTTCTTAAGAGATATTCAAAGGGCTAGATCTAATCTATAGGGAAAAGATCTCTTCCTGCATCTTTCCCCTAGCAACAACTAAACCAACACTGAAACCATATTTCCACAAAGCTGCAGTAGTTTCACTGAAGGGCTAGGGCAGAAGGAAGGCTAACCAGCTATTTTCATATGATTATACACTTATTTTGTTTTCATTAGGACAACAGTGAATCAGTTTCTCTCCCTGCCTTTATGTGAATGTGTGTTAACTACACTCATATAAATGCAGCATCTGGCAATGCATTAGGAGAGTTCGTCCGGAAATCACAGGTAGACAGTGATGTTAAGCAGGGTAAAATTTCATTCCTCTCCAGAGAAAACAGGAGTAACAAGGAATGGATGCTACATGGAAGTCTGCAAAAGGGTGAATGTTGAAGGTGCTGTTCCACATTCTGCTATGGAGAGAGAGGTCAAGCACAGAGAAGCACTATGCTTTAATTGATAATGCAGGCTCTGGAACAGATATTCAGTGGTATCCCAGCTGTTACCATATTTTGTCATTGTCCTTCCCTGCTTTGTTTTTCATTCTTATTTTGTATTTTCCAGTATCCCAGCAAAAGGTACTGGAGGGGACAAGGATTTCTGACAGTACTGGTTATGGTACAAGCAAGGCATGGAAGGACTGGACTCAGGAAGTAAAAATGGGAGGAGGGAGCTGGAGGAGGGGATCTGCAGTTGTAGAATATTTTTCCAAGAAAAAACAGTAGGATATAGTTACTGAGCAGACACATATTCTTGCTGAATTCCTCTATTTACAGAACATGAGCTTCTTCCATCTTCACCCCACAGATCTTGGTTTAAAATTCGCTACCTTTTGCAACATACAGCACTTCAACATACCATATGTACAGCCACTCCTTGTGATCATGCTTCTTTGCCAATAGCAATTTTAAAACCAGACCCATTTTTATGTGCTTCACTGACCACATATCACAAAATCCTGCAAATGCAAACACTGGGTTTTCTGTAAAACTGAGAATTCTGCAGTTCGGTCTTCAACTCTTTGGTCTGCAGCTCTAAAAATTAGTCTTTGCCCAAAATGCTCTATTTGGTCTGCTTCTTGTATTCATCGATTTGAACCCTTCCCACAGGTTTTCTAGGCATGCTGTGTGTTAGCTTCCTAAACTTTTTTGTTGATTTGACTCTTACACAATCCCCCTTCCAGTCCCTCAAAGCTTCCATCCACAGATTTATTCTTTGAACAAGGATAATTGTTCAGCTTTGAGAGGAACTTTAAATCTGTGTTCCTACCACAAGCACTTACAAAGTTTAATGTGCAAGCTTCCCTTTCTCTGCAGTAGGATCTTTTGTGCAGGACACCTGATAATGTGTATCTCAGCACAGCTGGGAAACCCTCATAACTCAAACTCCAAGATGATTTCACTGAAATTTCTGACAAAAGCATCATATAAAATCCATGTACAGAACAGTATTTACATACTCTGTCACAGTCTTTCCAACAGCAGACCTGTTAGCACTGGTGTGCTACTCTGGGAGACAACCCTGAATTAAAATACATATAAATCACATACTGAAGAGTGGTGTGTGAACAAATCAAAACACAATCACCATAGCAATGAACCCAGCAAATCAGGGACAGACCAGCAAAGCCCAGGCACATCCACTGATCATGAGGGTACAACACTGTGGAACAACTCATGAACTGCTAAAACCTCAAACTGCAAAAAAGCTGGAGGAGAATTAACTGATTTCTTCTCAATCCTCCTGATGCAAAATGTTGTAGTGGAGCTCCCAGACCTCCACCAGCAATTTGCAACATGCATACTCTCAGGTCATATGCTTTTAGCACACAGATAGCAAAAACAGGCCAATAGATACTAACACAGCATTGTCATGTGTCAAACGTACACATTCACAGCTTTTCAGTTCTTGCTGTATTTGAAAGTAATCTTAGCTAACGTGCTCAGATGGCCTGATCTATTTGGCCAGGCTATATCATCTGAGCTTTGGCCAAACACCAGAAAGTGATGACCATGCATAGCTCCAGGATACACTGGTGGGCATATTGGCTTTCTAGCTCTTGTTGTAAGTTAAGTTAGCTGAATTCTTTCAACTGTATTCTTTTGTCTAGGTAATTTCACTTAGCATGAGCAACTGAAGTTGCGGGAGCCTTGGGCTGCAAACTTAAGAACTATTATCTTGAACTGTTCTGTGGTTAGTGAAGGCAGGCCCTGAGACCAGTGCAAACTGGAAGTTCAGGAAGCCATGACTATCAGCAGAAGACACAACCCATCCACAGAAGAAACAGATAAAGATAGTTTGGAGACAGAGAAAGGAATAAGAAGACCCCAAACAAAAACTTACAATCGGACCAAGAGGCCCATGCAAGGCACATGAAGAGCCTGTGAAGAAAAAGAGTGCATAGACTGTAAGGGTATAAATGCTCAGGGATTTCTTTGTCCTGGGTCCCTTCTCAGAGGCACTTAGCTTGAGCTGTTTCTACTACTGTCTTACTCAAATGCTCTTTCATGGACACCCCCTTGTCATGGGGAAAGAGCTTGTGTGCCCTTGTGAGGTTGAGAGCTATGCTGGTGGCAGAATATGCCTCTGGTAAGGTCTCCCAAGCCAGACAGATCTCAGTTGAAGGGTCAGACAAAGTGTGTCCATGGGCAGGATGGTTTCACTAGCCTTCAGGCAACCATCCTAGGAGAAGGACAACTCTAATTTCAAACCCAGGCAGATGGAGCTCATTTAGCCCTGTAAGGACATCCATCTAAGAGAAGGATACTCTAAACAAACCTACAACCTGAGGAGCTTGCTGTCACCGTCCAAGCTCCCTAGGCTCTGGCAGATAAACCTTAGGTGTAAAGGGTGGGGTCAGTTCAGCGCACGCTGTACCTCACCTAAAATATCCACTGCACAGGCCCGAAGGATTTACTCACTTTTGTAAAGCCCCACAGCAACAGGCAAGAGATGAAACGGAAAGTAAAAAAGTGCACTGGAACACACAAATCCAACACAGCATGCAGGCGGTTCAGGACATCGGTCGCTCGAGACTACCCAGGAGATGACAGTCTTGTTTGGCAACATCCTGAATGACCAAACAGCCTTTTATAAGGAGGGCACTGCTTGCTCCACACGGACAGAAGCCTAGAAAAGGTGGCCTAACCAAAGCTCATCTCCCCTTCTACCTGGTTGGCTAGCCCTGGCCAATGGGCATCTTCTGTTGTGGTCAACCAAAGACAAAGAGACAAAGGCATACACCTGCCTTCAAAGGTGTGTCCAGACTAACACTCGCATGTTGAAACATCAGAACCATGCTTGCTACAGCGGATAGTGGGCGTCCTGAGTGTTGTTCTGCTCCAATTGCCCACGAACTGTCACAACTTAACATCGACATTGCTGCTCTCAGTGAAGTTCACCTTCATGAAGAAGGAAGCCTTAAAAGAAGATGGTGCTGGCTATGCACTTTATTGGTCAGGCAAATCCAAAACCGAAGTCATCTTTCCAGAGTTGGCTTCATGATTAATAACTCCATCGCCTCTAAACTTGAAAATTTGCTGACAGGACATTCCGATCACATTATCTCCTTACACCTCCCACTACACAACAAGCAATATGTTGTTTCCTTCAGCATATATGCCCCAACTTTGCAAGCTGACCCTGCAGAAAACCATAAATTTTACACCAATCTGCGCCGCTTCACTCAAAAAGTTCCTGCAGATGATAAGATCATAATCCTTGGTCACTTCAATGCCAGAGTAGGTAAGAACTTTGAAGCTTGGCAAGTAGTACTAGGTAAGCATGGTGTTGGAAAATGTAATGACAACAGTCACCTCTTGCTAGAGTTTTGTGCAGAGCAGCAGCTTACCATCACCAAAACTATTTTCCAGCAGAAAGATAGCCTGAATACAACCTGGATGTATCCTTGATCTAAACACTGGCACCTCACTGACTATGTGTTAGTGCGCCAGAGAAATGTTTGTGATGTCTGTCACACCTGAGTGATGCCTAGCGCAGAAAGTCAAACAGACCATTGCCTAGGGCGCTGCAAACTTAACTTCCACTTTAAGCCCAAACCTAAGAGGGGTGACATTTGGTGGAGGAGGCTCAAAGTTAACAATCTCCAAACAGCTGCAGTGAGAGACAGTTTCCAGGCAAACCTTCAAACTAGGCTTGAAGACCATCCCATAGACTCATCTCCTGAAGCGCTTTGGCAACATATTGAAAAAAGCATCCTGCAGTCTTCCAATGTATCCTTAGGGTTCTCTTCAAAGAAAATCAAAGACTGGTTAGATGAAAACAATCAGGTAGTTCAGGAACTGTTGACAAAAAGAGATCTGCTCACCGAGCACACCTCGCTCAGCCATCCTGTCATGTAAGAAAAACAGCCTTTGTCTTGCATGCAGTAAACTCCAACAGAAACTTTGCAACATCCAGAACAAGTGGTGGCTTAACCTAGCAGAAAAGACTCAACTATGCACAGATTTGGGTGACCACAGAGGATTCTATGAGGCTCTGAAAGCACTGTACTGACCTACATATCAGGTTCAAAGTCCTTTACTCAGAGAAGATGGCCAAATGCTTCTCACAGATAAAATCTCCGTCCTGAATCAATGGTCTGAACACTTTCAAACTCTCTTCAGTGCCAACCATGTAGTCCAAGGCTCAGGAATTCAGCACATCTCACAACAAACAGTGAAAAACAAATTGGATATAGTCCTTACTATGGGGGAGACTCTTAAGGCCATTCAGCAGGTGAAAACTGGCAAGGCAGCTGAGGGTCAGTGGAATCCCACCCAAAATCTGGAAGCATGGAGGTCAAGCACTCCATGTGAAATTTCATGAACTAGTTGTGCGCTGTTGGGAACAAGGCAACCTACCAACAGATCTCCATGATGCAATCATCATCACCTTGTACAAGAAAAAAGGAGAGAAGTCAGACTGCTCAAACTACTGAGGTATAACTTCACTCTCCATTGCTGGAAATATCCTTGCAAGAATATTATTGAACAGATTAGTACCTGCTATTGCAGAAGAACTTCTACCTGAAAGTCAATGTGGCTTCTGAGCAAATAGAAGTACCACAGACATGGTATTTGTTCTCAGACAACTGCAAGAGAAGTGTAGAGAACAGAACAAGGGACTCTATGTGACTTTTGTTCATCTTACCAAAGCTTTTGGCACTGCGAGTAAAAAAGGCCTGTGGCCGATCTTGGAATGTTTAGGATGTTCCCCCCATGTTTCTCAAAATGATTATTCTGTTACAGTGAGGTCAAGTCAGATATGGCCATGCACTCTCTGAGCCTTTCCCAATAACCAATAGTGTGAAACAAGGCTGTGTTCCTGCACCAACTTTATTCACAGTCTTCTTCAGCATGATGCTCCAAAGTGATATGGCAGACTTGGACAAACAAAACAGCATCTATATCTGATATCGTACCAACGAGAGCCCATTCAACCTAAGGGGACCGAAGGCCCACACTAAGACCCTAAATCACCTTGTTCGCAAGCTTTTTTTTGCTGACGATGCTGGTCTCGTTGACCACACAGAAGCAGTTCTGCAGCATTTAACATCTTGTTTTGCAGAGGTGGCTGAGCTTTTTGGGCTGGAAGTCAGCTTGAAGAAGACAGTAGCTCTTTACCAACCTGCACCAAAAGAAGACTACCATCATCCTCACATCACCATTGGCGAGTCAGAGCTTAAGTTAGTCCAGCAGTTCAGTTAACTGGGAAGCATCATTTCCTTGGATGCCACAATTGATAAAGAGACAGATAACAGAATAGCAAAGGCATACAGAGCCTTTGGAAAACTCCATAAAAGAGTCTGGTGTAATAAACATCCAAAGAAAAGTACAAAGATTAGTGTCTATAGAGCCACTGTACTGTCTACTCTTTTATATGGGTCTGAATCATGGGTCATCTATCGCCATCACCTGTGACTCCTCGAACGCTTTCATCACTGCTGCCTCCATACAACCCTAAACATCCACTGGATTGACTACATGTCTAATGTTACTGTCCTTGAACAGGCAGAGGTTACCAGTATCGAGGCCATGTTGCTGAAAACGCAGCTGCGCTGGGCAGGGCATGTCTCAAGGACGGAGTATCACCATCTTCCTAAGATTGTGTTCTATGGTGAACTAGCCACCAGCTGCCACATGAGAAGTGCCCCAAAGAGGAGATATAAGGATTCCCTGAAACAATATCTTAGCCTTGGCCATATTGACTACCATCATTGGTCCACCCTTGCCTCCAATCGGGAGATTTGGAGACAGATCATACATAATGCTGCTATCTCTTTTGAGAACACATGCAGAATCAGTCTCAAGAGAAAAGATAACACAGAAAAAAAACATGCCTTGCCTACACCACGTAAGATCTTCCGCTGTGCTTTTTGCAACTGGATTTGTATATCCTGCATTGGACTTTTTAACCATCAGAGCACTTGTGGTAAGCGTGGGTAAAGCCCTTCTCAAATCTTCGTTCGTGAAGCCAAGCCATGATGATGACTACTCAAATGAATAATCTTATAGGGCTTAAAGCCTGACACTCTGCTATGGGATACCTAGGGTGAAGAAATATCTTTTACATTGGCTGCCTTTGTTGCTGAATTACCACCATTTTTCCACCCTTCACTTGATTCATTAGAGGAAGATGATAAGTAAGAAGCAGCAGGAGCCTCAAAGTACAAGATTTATATCAAAAGTTCAGTCTCACAGATGAAAAGACTGACATCTCTCAGAACAATGATACGTTCAAAAAACTCTCTTCCAGTTGCTGATCCTGCTCCTATGGCTCCCTGATTCATGCAGCATGTACTCCCCCTGCATGTTAAGAATGAAGGGCGGGAGGGGCCAGGATATGCCTTAAGGGCATGCCCTTAAACAGAAAATGCAATGCTGACATTAGGTTCTGGAATCAGAGCAGATAAGACAGAGAAAGTTGCCCTGAACATCCTAAATACTTCTGTTCCTTCTTGCTTTTTTATCAAGATAGCTGTGTTGTAACTTAAATGCACTGTATTATGTGATAGGTGCAATGCAGTCACACATCAAAGAAATGTAAATGTACTTAATTTTCGTATAATCTTTCAGTATGACATGAGGTACTTCTGAGGTGAAAAACAATCAATGCAGCAATTCTGAGAGAAAAAAACTTGAGAGGAAGTCAAAGAGAAAGTAATGTATATAATTAAGAGCAGTATGTGTCAGGACTGCTTTTTACTTGCAACCACATTTGGCCTTTTCCACCCTGACTGGATGAAGATCCACCTCAACAGAATTAAAATCTGATTGTTTTGCCAGAACACAGCAGGGCTTTCAGTGAATTCTGAGGAGATCTTTGGTGGGATTAGTGGAATAATTTAATAGGCAGTCATGTTAGTAGGTAGAGAACAAAAAGACATTTGCATTTCAGACTGCCTGTATGGCTTGGGAATAGTAGAGGAAGAAAAGCAAGCCTGAAGAAGCCTGAAGCTATTCTGCACTAAAGAAGAAATCCTGACAGAAAGTGGATGAAGGAGATGAAGTTAAGGGAATAAGATTCTGAAAAAAAAAACAAACCATACAAAACCTTTCATTCCATTTCCAGGCTAATGCAATATTGTTAGCAAACAAAACTAAGCAGTTTCTTTTTCTCATCTAAATTGTGGAATCATGGTATCAGAATAATTCAGATAGTACAGGACCTTAGTAGGTCCCTTACAACCACTTGCTCAAAATAAGGTCCACCAGGACCAGACCAGGTTGCTCAGGGCTTTACCCAACCTGAAAACCTCAAATAGATGTCCCACAACCTCTTCAGATACCCTTCCTCTTGTTTGGCTGTCCTCACTGTGAGAAAGCTTTTCCTTATACGCAGTTCAAAGTTCTAGTTTCAATCTACATACATTGCATCTCATTCTCCCATCATATCACTAGAAGAGACCAGGCCCCTGTTTTAAGTAAGTTCCTCATAAGCACTGGCAGGTTGCTGTTAGGTTTCCCCTTGAGCCTACTTTTCTCTAGGCCAAACAAGCCCAGTTCCCTCACCCCCTCCCAGGACAAATGTTTCAAATTCCTGAACATTTTGACAGCTCTCTTCTGAACTTTTTCCAGTTTATCATTAGCATCCTTGCATTTGAAGCATTCAAAGCTAGATGCAGATGTGTTCTAATGAATGCAGAATCCCTTAACATCATGGTTATGCTGTTGCCCTGGTTTCAGTTGGGATAGAGTTAATTTTCTTCCTAGTAGCTTGTGCAGTGCTGTGGTTTGGCTTTAGTCTGAGAATGTTGATAATACACCAATGTTTCAGTTGTTACTAAGTAATGGTTACTTTGATCCAGGACTTTTCAGTCTCTTCTGCTCTGCCAGTGAGGAGGCACAGACAGGAGACCTGACTTGAACTAGCCAAAGAGGTATTCCATACCACAGCTCATCATGCCCAGTATACAAACTGGGAGTAGCTGGCTGGAAGCCACAGATTACAGGCTAAGCGTCAGTTACAGGGGATCGTGAGCAATCATACTGGGAATCACTTGTGTTTCTTGGGTTTTATCCCTCTATTATTATCATCATCATTACTATTTTCTTTCTTACAATTAATAAACCGTTCTTATCTCATCCCATGGGTTTTACCTTTTTCTGATTCTCCTTCCCTTCCTACTCAGGGAGGAGGCAGTAAGTGGCTGTGTGGTACTTATGCTTGGGTAACATGGTCTAGTGTGTGGTGTCCCTGACCATGGCAGGCAGGGTTGGAACTAGATGACCTTAAGGTCCTTTCCAATCCTAACTATTATATGATTCTATGTCATTAGTACAGCCCAGGTGACTGCTGGCACTGCTTTGTGCCAGGATACACTGCTGATTTAATAAGTTCAGCTTATTGCCCCCAGGCTCCCCAGGTCATGTTCAGTAGTGCTCCTCCCCAGCCAGTCTGTCCCATTCTGTATCACTGGGAAATCAAAATTATAGAGCAATGTAGGTCAGACCTCTGGAGGTCACCCAGTCCAAATCTTTCTCAAAAACAGTGCTAACCTTAAGGTCAGATGAAGTGGCATAAATCATCTAAATGTGAAACTCACAAATGACATACACAAAACAATCCACAGGAAGTTTTAAATTCTATTTCTAAAAAAAAAAATAAAATAAAAAAATCTTTAAAATACTATTATTATTTTCCAAGTACATCAGAAGCAATAAAAGCTGGTACTATAAAAAAGGTAAAGAGATGACAGCAGACGCAAAAATAATGGAAGCACTCAAAAATAATTATTTCATAATGGCATGGGCAGGGAAAGTGAACAATTTTACTGAACATGTATTAGAAAGAAGATGTGACCCTGGCTCACTTCAGTTACATTGGGAAGCAAATAGAAATTTCAGACAGCTTTTGAGCACAACCATGAAAACAGGGAAAAACTTCAGGACAGATAAAAATTAGGGCCTGGAAGTGACTATGACAATAATGAGTATCATGACTTCTCTCCCAGGTTCAGTCTATATTCATACTCAAACCTCTCACACCTCTCAAAGCTCTGAAAAGACTACCCAAGACCATCAGTGCAACAGACTACTCCAATAGGAGCAAGCTGGGAGACAGGCAGGAGATGCAGCGATGACCAGTCTTTGTCCCCACAGCAGAACTCATCAGTGGGATCTTTGCAAAGTACAGAAATTCGCTGCAGGTGTCACTAGCCAACACATGCGCCCACCTCCTATCTCTGCCTTGACTGAAGCTCTGGTGAGGGGCTTCCCCATTCACTAGCTTGTCTTCTTACAGCTCTTTTGCTCCCTAAGGAAGACAAAGAAGACATCCATTTATCCTTCCTTTTGTCTCCCAAGCTACCTGCCATGTGTCCCTGGGAGAATCTCAGCTCTCCTCACATACTTGGGGTGGCAGACTGTAGTGTCCAGAGCACTGCCAGACACATGTTCACAATCATATCAGCAAATGAAGAGATAGGAAGTGGGAAATGAGGAAAGGGGAAAGAACAGCTTGGAAGAAGCAAGAGGAAAATCAAAGGGCAGCTCCAGTACTATCCTCCTGGAACCTTCATTCCCTCTCAGTGAGAAAACTAGATCAGCCCTACTGGGGGGTCTGCACATCTTATGCTGCTGACGACTCAGATCATGCCCTCAGAACGAGTGCCAGGTGTCTCACAGGTTGCAGAAGCAGCAGAAAGCATCAGTATACCCACCCTGCCTGGTAAAGGCAGCCACCCACCACTCTGACTGCAGTGTGGAACAGAAGAATCACAAACCCCAGCAAAAGCTTCCCAACTCTGTTACTGACTGCAGCCTGTGTAAAACCACCCACTCACACAAAGACCTTCACTACCTCTGCCCACATCCAGATGATGCTATGAATCCCACATGAAGCAGTGAATAAAAGTTATGCAGACTTTGCTACATTACTGTTGCTTAACATTTGGAACTGTAATGACACAGGGATGCCCAGGTACTTCACTTGTTTGTCAAGTTCACAGATGCTGAGGTTAATGAACTTCTGCATCTGGTGGCTCCATCTGGTCATAACTTTTTTTGAAAGCAGTCATCCGGCAAGTCTGCAGTCATACGCTGCAAGTAACAATCCATGTCACAAACCAAGACATCTGTATGGTGGAGTCAACAACTCAAATGCTTTTGAAAACAATATATTGTAAGAATTCCCAGTTCTGAGTTCAGAGACCCCTGCCTGGAGTTCAACCTCAAGGACACCCAAAGAAATATTAGAGCTTTACATATTCTTACAAAGACCCTTAAAGACTAGGTGGCCACAGATCAACATCCATGCTACAGACAGGTTCAAACTTAAACAGGGGAAGTTTAGGTTGGATATAAGGAAGAAATTCTTTACTGTAAGGGTGGTGAGGCACTGGAATGGGCTGCACAGGGAAGCTGTGAATGCTCCATCCCTGGCAGTTCAAGGCTGCACTGGACAGAGCCTTGGGTGGCATGGTTTAGTGTGAGGTGTCCCTGCCCATGGCAGAGGGTTGGAACTAGATGATCTTACAGTCCGTTCCAACCCTAACTATTCTATGATTCTATGACAAGGACAACTAAATAACTGCAGACTGGGATCCAACAATCCAGACACATAACTTCTGATCTCCTGATTAGAGGATGCATCTGTTGTCACAATGACCTACCTCATCACACTAAGACATTGATAGCCTATTTATATTTTGTATTTTGTATATTTCGCATTTTGTATATTTCAAATCATGTTTGATGACAAGAAAGTTCCTTGTAACATTTCCACAAGAAACTGAGTGTTTAAAGTGAGGCTGTTGTAAACTGTTTCACCCACAAAACTTGAAAAGATTAGATTGCTCAAGACAACCCCATACCTCGTAGACAAAATCCAGTCTACAATGGAACACACTCTGCAAAGATGGAACATTTAATATACCAAATGTAAAGAATAAAACGGCATATAACATGGTTTGCTCAGCGCAGATGAGAAATTTGCATATAGTTTTTCAAAGGTATTTTAAATATGGATCTTATATTGCAAAGCAGTTTAGCTTCTTATGGCAGAAACTAAAAATGCATTATCACAAAAGCAAACCTGCATCATAGGATCTTAATTACACAAGACCATTTAAAAATTATCAAACTATCTGCTAATTTGAAGACTCAACAAATAAAATAGAAGAAATTAAGCATTTCCTGTATTTGTTAGGAACTTCAAAACCAGAAGCTCTTTCCCATTCTGATTCTCCTGAAGAATTTGAGCTGCATTTCCCTCAGCAGCAAGTATAAAAAGCACTTCCAAGTGGTCTCTAGTACAGTGTCTTAAGATCTGCTAGTGAACATGTAGGGCTACCATGAGAAACATCATTAAGCATTTAAATTTCACATTCCCTATCTGAATCAGGGTAAACAGGCTTTTTACCCAGTTTGCTTTCTTCAGCAACCTAAACTTAAGATAAATGTCTGTTTTTAGATATTTTCCTATGCAAAGCAAATAAAAGTTTTCAGTTGTTAAAAAGGGAAAACAAAAATCCTTTTACCAATCTGCCCTTTTTTTTTTTTTTTTTTTTCATCCAATCTTTTCAGACAATACTGTAGCATGGAAAAAATTACATAAGAATCTGAATCTTACAACAGAAAATTGAGTCTGAGTTTTAGAAACTACTTAAGTTACTTCTAATAACAGAAACAGAAAAATGCATATATTATCATTGGCACTGTATGTTTCTGGTTACTAGAGTACTTCTAAAATATGGATCCAAATGTAGCACACTGGCTCTGCAAAGAAGCTGTAAAAGGACAAATACACTTTTTTTCCCCCTATGAAATAGCAATATATCTGTTCATTACCTTTTAACTATCTTCAGTTCAACGTTTCATCCCCCATCAAAAAGAAAGATAACCTATCCCCCACAAAAGCTCTTGCAATTCTTATATTATCTGCTGCCACCTGCTGACAAACAGTATTATTGAATTTATCCTAGTCAAAGCAACTCCTCTTCCCCTTTAACAAAGTTTCCACTCCTGCTAGAGTGGCTGACAGTAAAAGCTACGTGAAGTTTTTAATACAGTATGTTGTAGCCATAAGAAGCCAACAGCTTACTAATCACTCAGCTTGTCTGCATCACAGATTCACCACTGACCAGCATATTCTGTTCATACAGCAGCTACTTCATTCACTGAAGCCCTTCAGCTTTTTCAGATGGTTCCTGTAGTCAGTGAGCAACAACAGGAAACTGATACATCATTTACAAAAACCTCAAACCATTGTTTTACATTAGCAATATTACTTAGTTTACAATGTTTTAAGTATAAGCCTCAACTGGTCTCCAGATATTGTTGTTGAGAAAAAAACCTATCAAAAACCTAAAACGAAACAGAGAAATGCATATTCAGTTTCAGGTATCCATAATTTAGTGTGAGAAGTGTGACAGTGGAAGTACCTAGTTCACAGTGATGTCCTGTATTTGGCTATACGGCAGACTAAATGAAAACAGTATCTGTAGTATTTACTTCTACATGCACTTCCAAACATTTTGAAAAACAAATAATACCCCCCAAAAAAGGCATAAAAAATAAATCTTCACATCTGGTAAGCCAAAGTTTCAGTAAAAAAAAACTTCAAGAAAACAGAATGCAGAGCTATACATGACAGTATGGTTTCTCAAAGCTAACCCTATTAAGACTCTCGAAGTCTCCTGGTTTGGTTGACAGAAATCTGAGTTTGAAATCTCCCTGTGACAGGTTTTTTGAGTTGTCAGATCTTCCAGACACCCATGCATTCAGTAAAAGGCACTGTAAATGAGAGGTTTTACCTCTGAAATGTCTTACTGACTTTTCACTATAATTATTTGGAAAAAAGACACAAAAATGTGTAAAAAGAAAGTTTGTTTGGTTTTGGTTTTGGGTTTTTTTTGGTTTGTTTTTTTTTTTTTTTTTAACTTGAGTTCCTGCCTGGAGTGCTCAACTGGGTTTATCAGAAATTTGCAGCTGGGCTTAAAACTCCCTTTTTCTTGCACTTTCATCCCTAATGCAGCTGAAGTCAGACACCAGGTATTGCTGAGCAAACACCAAAACCCCAACACCAGTGCTGGTTCAGCCATCCAACACCAGCCTGACTTCACGGAGCATAACATGACAAAAAATACTCTCCCGCTCGCTTACTAACTTCAGCATTAAATACTAAAACTAGAACTAAAGCTTCTTCCCCTCCCCTGAACAGCCACGGGAGCTGGTCCACCGGAGGAACGCAGTTTCAGCCACAGACCAGCAGAGGCAGCTCCGAGTTGGTGGTACCCCCGGTAGGGGCAACCTGTGGGGTATGCAGACACCTCTGTCATCCACACGACCAGCCAGTACCCTTTCCTTGCTCTGAGGGAACTAGGGCTGCCCTGGGGCCACCACCTGTGCAAAAGGAACACCCCCTTCCCCTCCGTTGCCCTGAAGAGTGACAACACCCTTCCCAAGGCCCACGTCTTCCGGCGGCCGCCGCAGGGCCCGGAACCGGCGCCCGATGAACTCTCGCGTGAAGTGGCGGTGCCGCTGCTATGGAGGCGCCTCTCAGTAGCCCGCCTGGGCTGGCTGCTGTCCTGGCAGTAAGGAGGGGACCGGGCTGGCTGCTTGCCCGGGAGAGGGGGTTATGCACCGGCCACCGTGTGTGCGGTGTATGTGGGTGCCCGCTCCTTCCTCAGCGGGGCGAGCTCCTGAGCGCGGTTCGTGACTGAAAGGGGTCGTGTTCAGTGGGGGAGGAGAGCTGGTCACTCTGGCTGCCCGGCAACAAGGCTTCTCCTTCCTTGCCTAATCCGCATTCGCTTTCTCCGCAGAGGACGGACTGGTCCGAGCCCTGGCTGGTGGCTCTGGCGGTTTTCCACGTCCTGTGCTTCCTGCTGGCGTGCGCCTCTTTCCAGCACTACCGGGTGCAAATAGGGCACTTCCTCTGCATGGGTAAGCGTTGAGCCTCTGCTTCCGGGAATTGCTGGTCGGGGGGTGGAGGGCTTGGGCGTTCTTAAAACTGCTAAAACTGTCAAATAGCTTCTTTTGGTCACTTAATTATATCTGCTTTCTACATGCGCTTGCACAGCTCACAGTTTTTATAGGTTGTAGCAGGTCAAGTGCCTGCAGATTATCTTGTAGCAATGACTGTATGTATGATAAACTGTTGCAGAAGCTGCTATGCACTGTAAACACATATTTATTTAGTTTCTAAGATTTTATTAAGTAATGACTTTATGCTGTGTCTTTAGTGAGGATCTGGAACAGGTAAGGTTTCTGCACAGTAAATGCTGTGTGTATCAGCTTCCCATGAAGTTGTTGCTGGGCTGAAGAAGCAGAAGACTGATACGCTGAGATCCAGTACTTGCTTCCTGCTCTGCTTTATATTCTAACACTGCAGGTCAGTGAAGATGTTCAGCTTTCTGCAGGACTCATTTCTGGAGCAGGTTCACCGTATGCCCCACTGACAGCCATGTTAGTGGCACAAGGAAGAGCAAAGCTGATTTGGGACATTGCAGTAACAGCTGGTGTTACCAGGCTTTAGCCTGAGAATCTGCAGTGGCCTTCCCTATCCAAAGTCATGTCTTTATGGCTGACTGGCTGAAGAACTAGTAGTTTTGCAGAGGGTATTTGGTTTAGCTCAGATGGTATGTATTACAAGTCTGTACCATGATTCTAGCCATTGATTAGATTTTCTGGTGAGTTGGGTTTTTTTACAAGGTACCTCAGTTCTGTTATGCTTGCCCGAATAGTGGAGGAATAGTGAGCAATTGGAAGAGATCTGCAGGCAAAACACCACTTGAGTACTATTTTGATGTTTTAAAATACCACTTTGTGAATTAGTAAAGTCAGTAGAGAAATCATAGCTTCCTCTTAACTAAAGCTAAGATTTCAATAATGTTAAGTACCCCCAAAAAGGATTCTAGAAACCTTAGTAATTTTCTGGACATCCACTTGTAACTGCAGTTTAAAGTGATCTACAGAGGGCAAACTAGCAATGTGAGCTTGGTTAGGCTTGAAAGTTCCCTGGAGGAATACATGGGTTTCTTTCTCAATCTTAGACATTCAGAACTCCTAGTGACATGTTGTTATTTTAGACTCTTTATCTAAAGTTTTCTCAGTGGTACTAACACTAGTTTGAATGCCCAAGGTCTGACTGCATTGAAGAATGCAGCAGAACTGATCATTACTGGATTTTTAATCCAGCTAAGATGTAAATTTGCTGTTCACAAGAGTAGTGCATAAAAATATCTGTATTGATCCAAGCCTTGCTTGTACTTGAAAAAATAAACCACTTGTGATATATCTGCAATATAAATAAATTTGTATTATAGATAGTCAGAAATAACTGAGGAAATTATGAAATTATCACATTGGTTTATCTTGGCAGCTGAACAGTTATAGGTATGCTTATACTGCGCAATACCAAGTAGAGATAATCCAGATGATACCAAAGCAAGATAGCATGCCTTTGTATCACCACACTAATTTCATTGGCTTGTGCAGGTCACTTTTAGCTATTGAATCTGTTTGGTTTGGGGTTTTCTTTTTTTTTTTCTTTTCGCTTTGCTTGTGGAAAGTGATACAGGGACAAACTTAAAATTCTGTGGTTGTATTGCTTTTCTGTTAAAAATGCGATTGCTCAGAATTCTCTTTATTGTCTTGATGGCTTCATATTGCATGTGACTGTTGTATACTAGTTTTCATCTGATGGTAGTGGACTACTCTGCTGTACACCTGTTCAAAGTTTGCATTTTACCAAAATGGTTATATATAATTAGTATTGTAACTTCAGATAATAAAGTCAGATATAGCAGTGTGACACCTTAATATCTAAAATGATAACTTAATTCCATTCCAATTTTGAGAAGTGTGGGCATTATTTTTACAGCTATAACTCGGAAGTAGTCACCAAGAAGACTGCTGGAAAAAACACTGATTTTAAAGAGCTATGTGTTTACTTTATTCATTTGTACGCTGAGCTCTTTCTGGTAGGGTTTTATGTTTGTTTACTTGTAATATAGTGGGTATGTTTTATGATCACTTTTTACTTGTCAGTTACTGTATGTGGTATTTAAATCAGAAGCGGTTTTATGCAGTTCAGTATTAAATGCATAATTTGATCTTCTGAGGATCAAGGAATTCTAATGTGTGGCATATATACAGCTATAGTGTACATGGCAGAACTGATAGCAGTTTATTTTTAAAAAAATACTGAATCTAATAATTTTCTTTTGTCGTACAGTGGGCTTAGTGTACTGTGCTGAATATATAAATGAATTAGCGGCCATGAATTGGAGGTAAGTGTTTTCACTTTCATTTTTGCATTTAAATGAATGTTATAAAAATACTCTTTTTTCATATCATTCCCAGAAAACATTAAAGGGTCACTCATGCCTCATCAGCCAAATGTGGTAGCAGAGGGTCCATTGAATTGATGAATATAAAACTTACGAACAAAACCATACAGTACAATTAGCTTATAAGAAAAGATACTTTTTAATATCTAGCATATGTTTAAGCAGCATTCTGCTGCTTAAAGTCTACAATTATACAGATGGGTGTAAACTGACTAGTCAGAGAACTAAGAGAAAGTATATAGAGTATGATTAAGAATATTATGTGAGCTTTGATTTATTTGGTTGGTTTTGTTGGGATTTCTTTGGTAGCTATTCATGTTTAATAAGCTGAAATTAAGCAACACTTCTCAAAAATACCACTGCTATTTTATGTACTCAAATGCATAAAAAACATTAACATCTGTTTTACTAAGTATGTGTATTAGAATTAAACTGATCACTTATTTTCATAAATACTCAGGTAAGCTTTCCTTGATGTTACTGGAAATCAGGCATTTAATGCTGCTTTAAGCAGGTATCTAATTGTAAGCCTTTATGTGGGATTAAGTGCGCCCTCAGCAAGTTTGCCGATGACACCAAGCTGGGTGGTTTGGTTGATATGCTGGAGGGAAGGAATGCCATC
>JAOEHX010031016.1:10161-32449 GCA_025448015.1 Bolborhynchus lineola
CTCAAAAAATCAGTCCTCTTCAGTTCTGCCCTGGATATCTCCGATGACTTGAATTCCCTGAAATCCCAGTAGGAGCCATAGAAAGAAACACAAGACATTTGCATTGCACAGCCCTGAAGAGCGCAGATTAACTGCAGACAGAAATTTGCAAGTCATAGTTGCCAGCTTCACTGGAAGGCACAGCTGTCTGCTTAACTCCTCACAGCAGCAATTTCAAGACTCTGACTATATAAAAAAGCCAATGTAAAAATAACTGTGTCTTCTAGCAAAAAAATCACTGTGGCAGAAAGAGCACAGCACAGTCAAAGGGATGGATAATTGGTCAGGTCACTGTTTTTCTGCTCATTATAAATCAAAGCCAAAAGGAAGTTGCTCATTTGGCCATTCTGTGCAGTCCATGGCTCTGTGTCTCCTTTGTGTTTCCTCTATTCTGTTGCATACAATTCCAGTACAAGGGCAGCTGCAGAAGAGCTAGGATGAAATCATGAAACATTTCTTTGCAGCCCATGCTCTGTCTGCCAGCCATTGTGAGGACTGACTGCCCATTCACCTTGCGAGCTGCTGTTTCAAAACTAGGACAAAGCTGTGCACACTGCTACTATGATATCACATTTTGTCACAGAAATTGGTATATAAAGAAGGACTGTTAACTGTAGAGATAGAAAGATCAGCTCAAAGGGAAGATTGATGATCTGATTAGGTCAGCATATACTTGCAGCCTCTAACAGGACCTCTCTGAGAGGGACATCAGATGTTAGTGACCCATTCCACACGCCTTTCCAACATGACATGAAGAATAAGATCAGGCATTCCCCAAAAATTGCACCCCTTCCAGTCAGTGACTGGTGGAAGCTGTAGTTTTCTGTCATAGGCACAGCACTTTGGTGTCTCTTGCTAATCACAGCTCTTCTGGTTGCTCTTTGGCCTCTAGAACTTCTCATGAAGAACTACTCAGGTATCCTCACGGGCCCTAAGAAACAGTCCTGTTGCACAGGCTGCAGGTAGACTTACAGACATTCAGTTCCTGTTGATTGCACTGGTGATTTAGCATTTGAGAGATGGGTTCATGAGTCCTGGATGAGGAAAACCTGCTCTTATATTGCATTTCAGAACAGAGGTAGGTGTCTAAACTCATTCATGTAAGCAAACAAATGACAACACCAAAATGGAAATGTGAAGGATCTGTTACAATTCCTTTTATGTCTAGGTAACTTTCTGACCTATGTTTACTTTTATTTAATAAGGACGTGTTCACGCTCCCATAACTGAAATTATGGCAGTGCTGTTAAAATCATTTATTTCCTTCCTGTAGCAGTTGTGCTTGTTATAAGTTCTCTTCCTCCTTAAGGATGACAGATATTTTGATATGCTTAACACAATGCTTCCTTAACAAGGTTGCAGAGAGGCTTCCCGTGGAGCATTTCAGAAAGCTTTATTTTCTATTGCCCTTTCTGTGAAGCCAAAAATTCCTGCAAAACCAAATTTTTGCTTGTTAAAAAAATACCAGCATCTCTTTAATAGCTGTCAGATTTTTTAAGAGACCAGTTCCCTGGTGATTTCTCTGTAGAACAGCTTTCAGTTCCTGCTTGTTGTTGATATCATTGTAATACAACCTGAGCAATGACTGCAATCAAAGCTCCAGTGTTTTCAGCAGGAGGCAGCAGGTTGCTATGTGGGTGGCAGCAGGGCAAAGAGAGTCTGCAGGAATGCTTTTGCGGACTTACTGTTGTCTCAAAGTGCTAGCCTAGGGGATGTGGACAGAAAAAGAAGATGGACACAATAAACTGAAGAGTGAATTGTATTTTCACAAGCCACGTTCCTTTGGTCACAGGGAATTTCATGCTAAATATCTACTGTTAACAGGTCACTGAGCTCAACAGCTCCTTTCTGCAGGAGGTCTCCTCGCAATTACAAATAGGTTTCCCCTAACAATAGCAAAGTTGAGCTTCATGCCTTTACTGCTTTGGATGTCATTTTAACTCCCGCAGACCTGGATGAATATATTATTTTCATAACTCAGAATCAAGCCACTTGAGATTCAGAAGTCCTGGAACTTACACTATATGAGCAGACAACGATTCACTGGCAAAGTAATACCCAGACACTTCATTTATTTAATAGCATTACAACTCTGCAAGATTATTTCTTCGCCACTAACCTGCTGGAGTTCTCCCTGCTAGCTTGGAGTTAAGTTTTTAAAAAAATATTGTAGTATCATGACAGGTTGATACCTTTTCAAGATGTTGCATGATGCTGACAGAAATATGCCAATTCCTACATAATGCTGAAAATGTGTCCCAGATTTATGACTAATGAGTGCTCACTCTGCATTGAGGGTAAAGCTTCCACTCCCTATTTCTGATCTGAGAGCAGTGCCTACATTACATGTTGCACATGAAATCAGACCATCACCTAGGTCCAAGCATGCTCAGTGTGCATGCTGCACCTCTCACACTCTGGCTTTCATGGATCCCCCTTCAGCAACGCCTTTGCACATATGCTCAGAGTGCTTTGCGCTGCAAGAGGCCAACCTTACTCTACAAGCTGTATAGGCAGGGACTATATTAGTAAATTAGGTAGATCTGGGGAATGTTCTTGGTTATAGAAATGTGACACACTGTACTATGAATCTGTTTGAACAGTCCCTGGTGCAATTTTAGCCTGTGCCTATTAGCAGTCTCACAAAAGCTCCAGAGCACTGTCTACAAATTAGAGTAGTCCAGGGACTGTTCCCAATATGCAGTGTGTATGGAGCTGCTCTGCTTTGGGGGCTAAGAGAGCTCATTAAAACACATGCCAGTTGGCTTCAGTGCCTGTGAATGTTCTTAGGCACATTCAGCTGTAAGTGCAAACATTGCTATAGGGTATCCTCAGTAGAGACAGATTACAAAGGACGTGTGTATCGCTTCAGATCTGTGCAGTGTTTCAAACTGGCTACCTCAGCCAGAGATCAGAGGCACCAGGCTTTCTGTCTTCATTGCCTCTTATGGGGCATGCCCTGGCCAGCTCCCAGATCCTTATCACTCTTTTCAATGTCTTCTTATGGTCATGAAATTCATTCCAAAAGAGCTTGGTCACAGAAACCAGTGCAAACAGGGACAGTAAACATCCTGAATTATTGACATTCAACACGAGGTAACATAGCACATATAAAAAAGCTGGGCTGGATTTTTAACTTCCTAACTCAACACCCTAGCATCAAAGTGGGTGAAGTCTTGATGGTAGCAAATCAAACCAAAGCCAGAGCAAGAATTCTCATGGTGACCCATATCAGCAAGTCTGAATGCGAGTTGTCCAATATAAGGTACATATCTGATGGCAGTAGGAAGAGGAAGCATACATGTTGTCACAGAAGCTGCAAAGTTCAACAATTTGCAATGTTTCACACTAGAAAAAAAAAAAACACCTTTTTATGGAAACCAGATCAGAAACTTCTGATTCATTCTGCCAATTAAATCTAATTTGTGGATGTGTGCCATTATCAATTCTTTTTAGAAGCCGGTAGATTTCTCAGATAAACATAGCATCATTTCCCTCTGCCTTACTTATTTTCTCCCTAAATATTTCTTAAGAAGCTAAAACACATATAAAAATAAAATTAAATAATGCATGCAAATAGCTAGACCTGGCCTGAGGTTAATCCTGCAATGTAATCGTGTGAGAAATTGTTTATCACTGCAAGCAGTGAAAAAGCAGGTGGACAACACCAAACTGGAGTTAAAATAATATAGAAATAGCAGAGAACCTAGGAGATACAAGGTATGAAATGACCATTAGGAATCCCAGAGTTTGAAAAATATCAAAAGCAACTGAAATGGGGTATTAGCTTACCAGCAGTCACAAAGGAAGGCCAAGAGTCTCATAGAGAATTAAATAAGCAAAGTCAGGGTCCATAGAAAAACAGTAATGCAGCAGTGGAATATTCATTTAGGAGGAAAAGGGAGGGAAAGCAGTATGTAAGGCAGAGCAAGCAATGTGGTCATGGTTGCTTGAAGAGTCCGGGCTGATCAGTGTGGTATGTGATCCCTGAAGTGGAGAAGGGAAATAAGGCTCTGTTCTTCCCATGCTGTATGCGTCAGACTTGTTTCCTCTGTCAGGACACCTGGGCTGATCTCCTTAACACAGATTGAGAGATACCATGGAAAAGATGGAACAAAGACTAGACCAGACACCCCAACATGTCTGAGCAATCTGATGGGTGCAAGGACTGGCTCAATGTTACTCAGAAATTCTGGGCAGAACTCAGTGTAATGAGGAGAACTGGAGTGTGGTGCCATTTAATTAACATTATCAGGGATTAAGTTGTCCTGATTTTAACAGGTTAGTTTTTTGGAAAACAGTTTTGATTTGCTGTAGGAAAGAAAACGTAGTCAAAGAAAGTAGGAGATTGTCTCTCTAGGCCCAATACAAGGCAAAGTAGAGCCTAAATGATACACTCTCCCTTCTGTTAAATAAGATTTTAGTTACAGAGTACACACTTCTCGATGCATCAAGAGCTGTTCAAGAATCGAAAGCACACAAGCGCACTGAAGTGAAATCTCCGACTTGAGTTGTTTTTCTGCTGCAGGCTGTGAGATTTGAAGCTGCGCTATATAATTCAATGCATAAATACTAAACCTGAGGTGTTAGGTCTTAGAAACAGAAGCTGGGAAAGATTCAGGCTTTGCAGATCTGTCTCAGAAGAAGTCATTACCCATGTTTTATCCTAGTAAAACAACCCACTCCACAAACCAAACACAACACCAAGGACTCATATACGTGAGTACAACCAACCACAGCACCAAAGAATCATATACATGTTGAAAAATTAATTTCAGCCTTAATTTTGTTTTTCTTTCAGTAAGATTAATATTGGGTCTTCAAAATTCCACACTAAACTGAGCCAGAGTCATGATTTTCCACTGTCTGCGTCTGACACAAAGGATGGGATTTGGTTTTAGATTAACATAACTGACTTTAGATATCAGCTTGCAGGTATTTACCTGTGTGCTGCTTGAGTATGGTCGGTGGAGATGAAGGGTTCAGTGTCAGAGCATGAATTTGAAGTGCCCTGGAGATGCTGCAGGCTGTGCTGGATGACTTCCAGATGTTCCTCCAGAAGAGAACATATCTATAGATCCAATATCATACCTGCCATCTCCCTATAGATGTACTTGGCACTTTCAGGCATTACAGCTGTCAGCAGATACATGCCAAGGTAAGTAGACTCTGTGCCAAATGCCTACCTGAAGGTGACCTAAACAGCTTTCTAGTCTCTACCAATTTTAGGGACTGAATCTCCATTGGAGCCTAGACCCTAGATCACAGACAGGCACATGCAGTTCATTTTTATTTCTAAACAATAAACACAAAGAGATATCTAAAACACTGTCAGAATAGCCAAGGTATCCACACATAAATTAGATCTTCTTTAAGACTTACAGATAACTCATGCTTTCTTGGAGCTGGGACAGCCTATGTAATCCCAAAAGGCACAAGAAGCCCACATTTAGGCAACTCAGTTGAACCTCTCTGTATTGTCACCTACAGTGAGATATTTAAATTGGAACAAGAGAAGATGGGCTGTTCCCAGCTGTATTACAGATCTATAAGACCTCAGTCAAGCAGTTTAATTTCTGCTTTTTAATTTTCCAACTTCTAAGGGGCAGTAGGAAACCTTCTCAAGCTTAGCTGAAGAAGAAGCGACACGTTAAATCATTAATGTTTAGAAAGTTTTATGATGTTTTCATATATTACATTGTCAAGGAGGCAGATGTTAGCCTTGAGACCTTAAACATTTAGCTTTTTTATATCCTATTTGGAACTAGTAACAGTTCTCACAATTGTCCTCCATATTTGTCCTGATGTGCAGCAATTAAATTGTTTAGCTCTACTCTGGAAAAATGACACATAAAAGAAATATAAAACATTAAATGAATGATGACAACTTCCCGTTTATCTCCTGGACAGGTTTTCTTTTTAATCATTTATTTTATGGTGATACTTATACTCTTTCCCACTACTGTTTCACCTATTCCATCTGTATCGACCCATTCTGTTAAGTGATTAAGTGTTGCATAAACACTTCCAAACAATCTCCATGCTTCCTGTTAATACATCTGTGATTTGGAGGTGGAAACAGAGGTAAAGGCAGTTGTAGTAAGTACTTTGATAACTTTCAAAGTGCTGACTTTGGGTGCATTATCGGCATTAGAGAATTAATTTTGACTTTTTAATAGAAAATAAACATTATGTGTATCTGAACCAGCAACTCAGGCAAAAAAAGAGCAGCAAGAACTTCAGCTGCCCTCTGTTGCTGAGCTACTGCCAGTGCCAAAAAAGCATGATGTGTGCAAGGGGAAGATCATATGTTTATATTCATAGGCTTATTATGAAGTTTTGTGTCTAATTCTAAGATACCCACCAAAGAAAAAAGTACTGTCTTGACACTGGGAACCTCAACATGTTTTACTGAAATTGTCTTTATGTACCATAAGGTTTTGAAATACAGTTTCAAGGCCACACTGGATCAGACTCTAATTTTCAGAAACGTTCTACCTTGGAAAGCCATATAAGTTCCATAGGACCCATAAGCTGGCAAAGATTCTACCCAGAACCAAAACACCAGCCCCAGAACATAGGCTGGCATTACAGATACGGCATTTTCTTGTAGCATCATCATGGTCATATGTAGAAAACAGCAATTAAATGTGAAGTGGCACATTTTGAATCAGCATCATCAAAGCAATGGGAAAGTACAGCTTAGATCTAGCAGTATTATGAATAAAGTAGAAGTCAAGCATTGTGATGTGGAGATAAATAACAACAAATTACTGGATTAAAGCAGATGAAACGTGAAGATGTTTACAAAAGCTGAGAAGCTTGATGTTACTTTTTCATCAGTAATATTTGGTAAAGACACACATACAATTTGATACTAAGCTAAATGGGAGCATTTCTAGGAACTGAGTGGCTGAAGACTGTCCAATTAAAGGGTCCTGGCCTGTCTACAAGAACAGAGAAAGTGCTTACAGAATGCAGTGAAGAATGTAATGGATGTGACATTCAAAACAACATGGGACAAATATGATAGCATTCTAATAAGAAATGTACTGAAAGTTTGAATGAGACTAATTAACATAGATTTCTAGTAGGAACTTTAGAAGGTAGCAGCACTGGAGTACAGCCGCTTTACCAAAAAGGAGTATCCTCTGTGCTCATGAGTGTGGCATGTCTCTGTGTGTGTATGCATGCATCTAGCTAAGATGAAATGTTAAATCCTCTCACCTCTCACTCAAGGCTCCTTAAAGCTGGTGCCTCTCAGGACCAAGTCCAGTGTGAACCCTTTCTCTAAATTACTGCAACTGCAGAGAGGCAGATGCAGCTCAAGAGCCATTTGTTACAGCTCAAGTTAAAGTCAGGTACTGGGATTGTCATCATGATAGTTGCTAATAAAAGGTATTATTCTAGAAGGCTAAGGTAAATAAAAGCAGTACAGGAAACACTACCTAAGGTCTAAGAACAAGTCAGTGCAGCTTGGTGATATAGACAAAGCAGCGGGTCCTGCCCTTCATCAGAACTAATTACTTCAGACGCAGAGACGGGCTGATTAGTTTATACAGCTTCCTGGCCTAAAGGTAGTGCTGGCATCTCTGCATCATTTTCCACTGCACAGAGAAGACATTGCCTCTAGTGTCTCCACTGAAGGTAAACTAACACAAGCAAGGGCATTCACACTAGAATATAACAGGAGCTCTCCTGAGAAGATTAGATCTACAGCCAGCAAAATGGAAAGATGAAACCAGTGACTGTCTTTATTTGTGGTGCTGCATCCCTTTGCCATCCCAGCACATCAGCCAGGATGAATTGAGCTTCAGTTCACCAGTAGCAGCTCAGGTACTCAGGCAGCAGCACCCGAATACATCTACTCTGTGTTAGCTGTGCCTGTGGCATAAAGATAGTTTATTTGAGTTAGCCTCAAACTTAAAAGCTGACAGCAGAGCACTTATGGCTCTATTGAGGAATAGTGAGGCAGCAAGGGACTACAGAGTTTACCCATCTTGGCTGGGGCATTGAGCAACCTGGTCTAGTGGAAGGTGTCCCTACCCATGACAAGGAGATTGGAACTGTATGAGATTTATGGTCCCTTCCAACCCAAACCATTCTATGATTCTATAATTCCATGATCTTCTTGGGTGTATTTTCAGTTTCTTAAGAAATCCAAACTGTTACGCCCCTCCAGAAATACCTGATGTAACTAGCCAAGGACTTCTGCGTATACGTATTCCCAAGAGTTATGACTTGCAGAACTTGGATTAAAACCTGAAAAGAACTCCAAGATAAAAATATTGCAAGACAAATCCCTGCAAGGAATTAGTACATTTCAAGAACAATCTGAAAAAAAGAAGGAAAAAAAAAAAGCTACTAATTCTCCTGGGTGTTAACAAACTTTTATTTTCTTCTCTGGTGAGACACATTTGGTTTCCTGGAGAAAATCACCCCCCATCTGTCTTTAACTATTAGCTGATAAAATGAATCTGACAGCAGATGGAATTTGTGACTAGGAGAAGTGCTGAACCTTTCCTAAGAAATGAATAAATCTTTCATTTACCAAGCAGACTCTTTATATAAATAGAATAGCAGTCGGTATGAAGAAGGTGGTCTCCCAGGAAGATAAATAGCTGGTTGTGTTCCTGACAGTAGGAATTCAGTTCAGAGAATGGTACTTTCATTTATTTCACATATAACAAAAGGGAAACATTACTGTGGAAAGCTGTTTTCTGAAGTGATGTATTTCTTCCTTGGCCTAATCCATTTGGAAATAAAATTCTAAAATGGACAATGGTGCAGATGATGTTTGTTGGCATTGTAAAACTTGCCCCCACAGTTTCAGAACAAGCAGGACCTGATTCACTTATTCTGATGCAGTGCACCTATTTGTAGTGATTTCCATGTCCTTGCTCTTTATTTTCACCAATTCTAATGGTCATTATTTCTGTAGCATTATTTCTGATAGAGGCTCAGTAATGAATATTAAGCAGCCCAGAGGTTAAACAGCTCTGGCTTGGCTTTGTTTTATTTTCTCTGCTTCATCTGAAGTTTTCCAGATCAACACAAACTGTCTGAATACATGGATGTTTTCTGCCTCTTAGATGCAGAGACTACCATCAAACAAAATTGAACTTTAGCCAGCTGGGGTCATACTAAAAGCACTTTCAGTTGTAAAAGGGTTTATATGAGCTCAAAGACTTGTCTGGAAGCATTCAAATTTGTTTCAAGCGTGACTGAATAGTGTTGCATTCAAGTCACCCTACTGGTAATCATTCCCCAGAGCTTTGATTAATAAGAAAAGTAGATAAAATTTTGCTATTCTGAGATATAGTTATAATACTCTCACATGTATCTCAGATGGATTCGCAATTAATTACACAAACACATTTTCTTCTCAGGTAATACACACTTCTCTTTGTCTTTTTCTGCCTGCATTCCAGTAATGTAACTTGAAGGTAAATTAGTTAGGAGCTTCACTCTAAGAAAATAAGTAAAATTAGATGAAAAATAATTGTAGTCTTCTATCTATCTTCTGCTACCTATAATGTTCAATATTCAGATTTGGTATTAGCAATTACAGTCCCATTCAGATTTATTTCATCCTGTCCTTTTCATTAGTCTAGACTTTCAACTAAAACTCCCACTAGTTTCTTTAGAAGTATTTCACTGAATGTGTAGAGTAGTGATAATTTTAGAACTGTGTTAATTTTCTTCACATTGCACTCTACCCTGAAACTTGATATCGTCCTTAGCCATTAGAAAATTCAGCCCATTTCTTAGGATCTCCTTGATTTGCATTTATTTTCCCAGGCCATGCAGTCTAATAACTGATATACTGACACAATATAGCAGTTTTCTTCAGGAAATCCTGATTCTGACTTCTTCCTCCAAAAAATACAGAGCAATCCCATATGTGGTGCAACTCATCTCAGTTTTTAACAGCTGCTCTGGTCATAACCAGTCCTTTTCCTGGACTTCCTTTTAGGCATTCACCATGATGACATTTGCCAATTAGCTTATTGGCACAAAACTCAGGGCTTACTATTTGGTGGGAGAGAAGGGATAGGTAAACACAACCATTTGCTGTAACTTGAACAGGAGGGATGGATGTTGGAGTTATATGAAATTAATTACCCTAGAAAGAGTGAGAAGCATATTGTGAAGTTTGGGATTCTGAGTTTTGATCTCTCATTAGAGTTTCTCCCCACTTGATCATAGAATCATAGAATAGTTAGGGTTGGAAAGGACCTTAAGACCATCTAATTCCAACCCCCCTGCCATGGGCAGGGACACCTCACACTAAACCATATCACCCAAGGCTCTGTCCAACCCGGCCTTGAACACTGCCAGCGATGGAGCATTCACCACTTCCCTGAACAACCCATTCCAGTGCCTCACCACCCTTACAGTAAAAAATTTCTTCCTCATTTCCAATCTAAAATTCCCCTGTTTAAGTTTGAACCCATTATCTCTTGTCCTCTCACTACAGTCCATCTTGTCCTAACTGTTTCTCAAAGAGTGCAGCAGGACTGCTACATGTGTCTGCTCCCTGAGGTACCTCCCAGTGTGGTAATCTCTATCAGACACAAGTCAGGAGTGCCAAACAAGGCAGTTGCACTGCCAGCATTGTGTTGCCTTTTTTCACATTACAAAACAGAGCACAGGTTAGAAAAGAGAGGAAAAGCCCAGGACTAATAGGAAGCTAAATGAGACATGACAGATAGGGCATTCACTAGATGTGGATGCACAGCAATTATTCACATTGGTTCCATTTAGGAATACTTTGAATTGTTTTAGAATCTCCGATATTTCCCAGAGCTGTCTATGCTATGTTGAGTCAGCCTTAGGAAGGCAAAAAAGTTAAAACAGGTATGACTTGTGGTTTACATTTTAAATACCCATTGTCCTGTGACTGCCAAATATTTCTGTAAGTATCTAAAGTTTCGTGTGGCTCTAAAATGGCTGAACTAAATGAACATAACCTCATTAACATCCCCTGCAAATAGGCAGTTGGAAAAGAGAGGGAAATTGTTGGTTTCCGGGATCACTGGTGTAGGTGCATCTTGTCTGGAGAACTTACACAGATTTTTGCTGCTGCAGTGCTTTCTGTCCATTCCAAATACCTTTTATAACACTCAGGAGTGCTGCGATTTATATCAGCTGGAGATGAATGGTTGAATGCTTCTGCCTTTTCCTTCCTCTGCATGGGGAACTCCTACTGTGACAATCAATCATAGTAACTGATTCTTCTGTTGACTACTGAGGAGTTATATCAGGAATAGTCTACAGTCAGTGTCTTATCTAACAACTAGATAATTAGTCAGATAATTAATAACTGAAAGCTTCACTGAGGTTCAGTCCTATAATGTTCCTTTGGTACAGGAATGGATATCCGTGTCGTCTTTTTGTCAGACCTCCATTTTCTCAAGCTTTTATTTGAAAAACTCTAAACATTTTTTTTTTTTGATTCTACCCCATCTTCTGCTTTTGTTCTTCCTGTTGCATTCAAATCCTTGCAGAACCTCAGCCTGGAAAGACTTATTTGTGTAAGAACCCCCTTCATGCTCAGGTGACTTCAGTGAACATCAACAAATCAAAGAGAAAGCATATGAATTACCACATGTAGGCAAGGCATCATCCCCTCCCTTTTCACAGTATAACAGGGGTGGTAAACTCACTCTTCCAGCGTCTAGGAGAGTAGCTGAAAGATCTAGACATCAGCCAAGTTGCTAAGAAGCACGAAGAATTTTAAAGTATGCAAGGTTACAGGGCTAATCTAAAGTTAGACTAATACTGTGTAGCATCCCCATGGCAACCAGGAGTGAACGGCATATGAGGTGAAAGAATAATAATCAGCAATAAAAAAAAACCTTGACAGGGCTTAGTGTGATTATGTTGCCAATGAGTTAAAGAATGCCCTGCTCTAGCTCAGCTGGGCTGCTGAAGGAGAGGTCTGCTTGCAGGTTCAGAGGAAATAATGGATGGCATTTTAAAGTAGGTCTCTAATAGCCAGCTCTGTGGCTACTATGACGACCTGCATGCACACCATTCAACAAAAGATTGTCCATTATTACTTAATAACTAGAAACAAATTTCCATAGTAGATCTAATAATTGTGATCCCTAGCCTCCCTTTAAAGCTATTGCAGTCCTGCAATATTTCCTCTAAAGTATAGTGCACACAATTTTGCCAGTACTTTTACCATTTCACATATGTGAACTACCTGTAAAGAATAACCTAGGTATAGAAGTCAGTTTGAAAAAGCAACTTTTTCTTATTACTGCTTTACAGTACTCAATTTTATCCGTTAATATTCATGCTCCCCCGTAACCAAGGAACAAGGCCCCTGACAGAGGAGTTGTCTAAATTGTCTTAAGCCGTCTTAACCCTTTAGGCTACAGTGTTCATGGACTTCAGGCTTCATGGCCAAAACAATGGTCCAGCAGCAGAGATAACATTTTCAAGCCTCAGCTGTGTGATTCAGGTACCAATGTACACAAGCCTGTACAGTTTTTCTTGACATGCTGAATATCCTGAGTAAAACTTTGTGAATGGTCAACAGAAAAAAAATGCAATGACCTACTCCTGAGGTTCGCTCACTCACTAAAGTGCTCTTTAAATTCAAGAGTTTATTAGTTCATTCTGTGGGACTGAAGAGTAAATTAACAATTCTTTTGTCCTAGATAACAGTGACCCTAAAAATTCATCTGCAATCTTCCTGACTTTTTGAGGAGATAACAATGATAAAAAGATTTGAACTTAGTATTGTACACTGAAAAAATAGAGGCAAATATTCCTCACTCAGCCATCATCATTCATCTGTTTCTGAAATACGGATTTAACACAAAGAAAAAACTGAGATTACTTGAACCTATCAACCTGATCAGCATGGGTGTATGCACATTTATAAAGTAACATGAAAGTTCTTCAGGTCAAACCAGGTAACGTTGATTTGTGTTTCACAGCTTAATGCCACTATAGAGTGGGGATCTAAGCTACAGGTTGTCTTGTGGCCTATAAGTATGCAGGGGAGAAACTCTTCGTTAGGGACTGTAGTGATAGGACAAGGGGTAATGGGTTCAAATTAAACAGGAGAAGTTTAGATTGGATATAAGGAGGAAGTTCTTTACTGTAAGGGTGGTGAGGCACTGGAATGGTTTGCCCAGGGCAGTTGTGAATGCTCCATCCCTGGCCTTGTTCAAGGCCAGGTTGGACATAGCCTTGGGTGGCATGGTTTAGTGTGAGGTGTCCCTGCCCATGGCAGGAGGGTTGGAACTGGGTTATCTTAAGGTCCTTTCCAATCCTAACTATTCTACCATTCTTGTTGCTTCTCACACATCACAGGCATGGGCCTATGGATACACTTTCTATTCATCCTACTTGAGCTGTAGTGCTTAATATATTCAATCCTTGTTTTCTACGCTTTTCTGCTAAGCATTATGGAGGCAAGCAGAACAAGTACAATATAATCACCACCTGCTCTTAAATGAATGAAATGCAGTCTGTGAGTGCTATGGGTAACAAAAGCTGGCACTCATGAGTATCTGGGGCATTGAGATTCCCACTTTTTGGTTGTGAAACAGGGGCCCAGGTAAGACCATCATAAGACCCTTTTGATGTACCTGCTGCAGCATCACATTAGGGCATCTTAGAAATTGAGTTCTTTTGATTAAACATGGGTGTTTCGAATACAGATATCTACACCTGACCAAATAACTTTAAACTTTAGAGGTGGACCTTTCATCTTAAAGCAGGTGTATGCAGAAAGAAATCACATCTTTTACCTCATCTTGATTCACTGTATCTCCACCAAGGAGATTCCCAAATACTCTCCTCACAAAACTAGAGTGTGATTCTATTCACTGTACCCATTTGAAAGATAATAAGATACCATTTTATCTAGAGATTGAGATTTAGAGAATGCTCTATTTTCTGTTCATGAAAATAGAGAATTTAGCTACCAACTCCAGATGGGGGAAAGCTTGGCCATTTTTGGCAACCTGACACCTAAGAAGGTTTGATGGGGTTTTCCTGCCTTGGTTTCATGACATTAGACATTAAAAAAACGTAATAAGTGATGTGTTTATATGAAAATAAATTATTTGCTTGAGGATACACAGTAAGACTGAAGCAGAACAGAGATATGAATTCAAGTCTCTGAGAGCCTATAGATGTCCTACAACTGCTCTGTCCTCCTCCTTACTGGCTTCAACCTAGTCACAGCAATATCACTTCTGTCCATTGGGAAAACTGTGCTTCCTGACAGATGAGTATTTCACTGGCTCCAACTGAACTGGAGCCTCATTAAGAGGAGTTAAAAAAAAAAAAAGGTGTGAAAATATAAAGTAAGTTCAACTCAAAGCTCACAGAAGTCAATAGAAGTCATTCAACAAGCTTCAGTGAGCTACGGATCAAGTCCACAGTGTTAAAGCAATAAAACACTCTGACATTCACATTAGATAGTCAATGGTCCATGATGCCACTTGTGGAAGTTCTCTTACCACTAGAATAAATCTATTTCAAGAAGACAGTCAAATATTTGTTATAAACAGGGAATCAAGGATGTGTGACTTTTTAATGCTTCAGTCTTAAATGTTTTCCGTGAAATGACTAATATCTTCTGTCTTATAATCTACATTTCTCATACTTTCCATTTAACACATTTAATACCTTGGTAGAAATGCTTAACAAGAACTCCTTAATGAAAGCTAAAAGAAAAACAAATCAAGTTATTAAAAAACCTCATATTTTAATGTAATTGAGTAACTATTTTAAGTAAATAACAACTGACTTAGAAGAGCACCTAATTTTTTCCTGATTCTAAATTTAAATCCAGAGAAGCTATTATACTAATGGATAGTATAGAATGAACACTATACAGAATGGATACTGCATATTTTTCATTATTATTGCAAGACTTGAAAATCCAAACCAAAACAAGAACCTCCCAAACAACAAAACACCACAGGACTTGGTTTAAAGTGTGAGGAAATAAAGCATTGACTTCCATCATTTTTCAGACAAACCCTACTGCTGCAGGTTGTGAGGGAATATTCTCTGGGACACATACCACAACATAAAAATTGATGATTTATTGCCCTGAAAGGAATGTGCTTAAAAATATAGTGGAAGATCAGGATGCTATTTAAAAACCGGTTAGCTTTAAAGCATTTTCAGTTTGGAAGTTTCAGTGCCTGGATCTAGGAATGCCCCTTGTCTCAGCTACAGTGCAGCATTCTCCACAAAGGGACCTGGGAGCCAAATAGATCTCCCGGGCCTGCTGGTCAGATATCAAAAGGTAAAACATCTACCAAGACCCAGTTTCCCATTGCCAGTGGTACTAGAAGTAAGAACAGGTCTCTGAAGGTGTTATATTAAGTTCTCATGGGAAACCCTTCCCTTCAGATATGGAATCCGTACCAATAAAATGATAACTTGTACAGAACTGATTTGAACGATGGCCTCAGCTGCCAGTGGGAATAGCCCGGATGCATTCTATGATGAAAGAAATATCTCTGTTTGATACACGTATCATACAAGACAGAACATTCTCTGTACTGACTGAAGTCCATCTGGAATACTCTGCCTCTGGCCCTTAAGTTGCGCTCTTGGGGATAACCAGCTCTGCTTCTGGCAGTGGGAGCATAACTCTGACCCCAGTAAAATCCAAAGGTGTGTGCTTTGTGGGAAGGCAAATTCCCACTGGAGTACTGACCTGGCACACTGCCCTGCACAAGGGCTGGCTCATGCCATCTCCCCAGTCACGGAAAGCAGGCAGAGATTTGCTTTTAGGAGGGGAGAAGCAGTGGAGACTGAGATGAGCAGTGGTAAGAAAGGAATCAAGCTGCCTTCAAACTGCCAGGTGTGTAAATGAGTCCAGCTGCAGCTCCGGCTCAGCCACAGGCATCCTTGGGAGACTTGCTGCCCTGCTGAGTTCTCTTAATGACAGTTTATGAGCAGGGCAAATGATGTCAGTTCCGAACTCTCATTTCTGACCCAGGAATGTGCTCTGCACCATTTGGCAAGCCCAGTGCATGTGGGTCTGTCAGCAGTCAAAGCAGCTAGTGAAATCAGGGAAATGGTAAGGCAGGAAGGGAAGGGTCAAAGAGGTGCATCTATGCTTCATTACCTAGCAGGTTGTGTGGTTTAGGAACTCACCCTCAGCAAGGGAATATTATATACCCATAGGCACAGATTAGTTTGCTGTTGCCTGATGGTTATAGCATCATTTTGCAAACAGGGTTGTATTAGCAGCACCAGAAACTATGAGCAGCTCAAGAATAACACTTAGCTCTAGAATGCACCCTCTTCACCTTTTTATAGAATTTAACTTTTCAATCTCCTTGGAAAACAATGCCATTTTGGTTTTCACAGTTCAAAAAGTGCACAAAAGGAACGATCTGAATTCCCACAGGGACAGAAATCTACCAATTCCTTCCAGGGAACCAGACTTACAATGGGTTTCAGTATCCAGCTCTGGATGCAGTACCTGGCAGCAAACGTTCTGTTTCACAGTGCCTAAATAACTGTAATGCTGTGCTGCTACAATCCTTAACAGAGTCCAGAGAGTTTCACACAGAAAGGTTATATTAGGCTCTTTAGTGGGAATTTGTAGAAGGAAACTGTTGTCCCGGTTATGGCTTTGCAGGCCTGTGCTTACAGGCTTAGTTTACAGCAACTGGACCTCCTGCTTCATGTCAAAGTCACTTAAACTCTGTGCTGGCTTTGCCTGCTCTTTATTTTCTGTTTATTTTTTACATTTTTTCTACTATCAACTTTCCAGAGCAGAGACCACTTCTGGTAGCATGTGTTGCGTTGAAAGTGGTGGGGGGAATGAACCTCGTGCTTTATTAAAGGAAGGACAGGGAGTGGCTCCAATATGCAACTACCAGTCCAGCTGCAGTCACTAATTTGAACCCTGCTGATCTGGATTCACTGATAGCACACCACACTGCCCATTTCAATCAGCTGCAACTATCGGTCTGGACACATCTGCTATTTCAAACCTTACTGGTCTGGATTCACTGATAGTGTACCACAACTTGAAATGAGGTCATGTTTAATGAGAAAATTAGTTTATTGATGCAACAGATACAGGTTCTTATGGGTTGCTGGTGATAAATACTGTCTGCAAAAGCACATGCGAATAACAGTTACCTGAATACAAGCGCTTGATAAAGTTAACACAGCCTAGCTTTAAAATATACAGGTAACAGTAAAAGTAACTCTATAGAGATTCTAAGTATTCCTAGGAAAGCACTGGATACAGTGCAAGTCTTACCCACAAGTTTTCCTAGGAAAGCACTGGATACAGTGCAAGTCTTACACAAGTCTTACCTATGGGGGGGGAAGGGAGGTCCAGCCCATCTACTGGTCCCAGGAGTCTGTTGATGTTATCTTCCTTGACTCTCCGTGATGGTATCTTCCCCAATATTCCCCTCTCTCTTGGGTCATTGTATATTATTTTGACCTTCAAGGTGGAGCTTGAGTGACTCGAGTCATACATACCTTTATTATTATTGGTGCTAATCTCTCTCGCTTCACTTTTAAAGGTATATGACACCAAGAATTCAGAGCGCATGCTTAGATGGGGCTGGTCTCATTTTGGAGGGGGGTCGTATTGGAGATGGGAGTGTGTTTTAGCATGTAAATGCATTTTAACAACATTATAATGAAGCACACAGAGGATGGTATTCTGTCAAAAGATGACAGGCTGCTGGCTGAGGGTAGCAGTATGCAGCTTATCAGTTTCTGCTACCACCTAGTTCCCATCTTTCGCTGAAGTTAGGACAAAGCATAACTGCGAGATCTCCACCTCGCTCTACCCTCCATCTGTGTTGCCACGGGAACAGCTGTGGAGTGCACATTCCTGGTATGCCAGGTGTGGCTGCATCTCGCCCCAAGAGGCCCTGAAAGACTGTTTTTCCCTTATGTGTGGACAATGCTGCATTTCAGATATAAATTTAATTCCTAATCACCCCACATTTCCTACTTATTCCACAGCATGTCCATGCCTACCCCAGGCAGAGTAGAGTGATGAAGAGGAGGAGGAAGAACACTCCTCTGGGACTCCTAGGCTTAGCTTCCATTAGAGTAGCTAAGAGTGCAAGTGTACTTATTTGAGAAACTGTAGCTAAACCTCAGTATCTCAGCACCCATGCTACTACCTGCAGGAAAGCAGAGCCCAAATTGGGCAGAAAATAAATTGCTCTTTTCCAATCTAGTTCATTCTGTGATTCTGCGATGTAAACTTCACTTTGCCTCTTCAGAACCACCAGTACTAAACTCACTTTGGGACTTTTTACTTGCAGGAGCATTTGCATGGCTTGCTGTGCTGCTCCAGAGGTTTGAAGGTAGCCTGGGAGTTGGGCCAGGAGGTTATGGAGCACACTAGCAACAGAATCATAGAATCAAGTAGGCTGAAAGAGACCATACTCCAGGGCTGACAAGTCCACCACGAAACCGTGTCACTACACTTGCAGGGGCTAGCGCAGGCTCTGTGAAAGGACTAACAACCTCGTCACAGCGCTTCTTAACCATGGCTCCACTTCAGGTATCTGAAAGTCTCTTTATCTCCACAAAGACACGCGATGCTTTTGCTGCTAGAGAACCTGTGTTCTCAAAGTCCCACCTCTACTCTCAAAACGAGACTTGCTTTCTGTCTAAAGTTTGTCTTCTCCTGCCTCAACAGGATTAGATCCCAGATGGAGCAGGGAGAGATCAGTAGCAAGGGCTTCTAAAATCACTACATCCGGAGCTGCTTTGGAGAAAGCCTCGTTCGCTCTTGTTTTGCCTTGTTTGCCAGCAGACACCTCCAGCGACAGACGAGGAGGGAGCACAGCCCCTCCCGCGGCCGGTTTGCCGTTTCTCCCCCGCTCGCCCCTGCCCACGGCTCCGCTGCCTGCCGCTGGCCCTGCCAGGAGCTGCTCCTCCGTGCCCAGGGCTCCTCGCTGTCAGGGCTCACAGGGCCCACCCCGCAGCTGTGTGCTCAGCTCTGCCCATGCCAGCAGCAGGGACTGCTCAGGGGCCCCTCTGGCTGCGCAGGGAGGAACCCTTAAGGACCGGGGATCCGGCGTTAACGAGAGCCGAGCTCTCAGTGCCTCCTCCAAAGCAAAAACAGAAAATCCGAGCTCTCACTCTAAACCCAGACACCCAAAAGTGAAAAATAAAGCACTGAATCCTTCCTTTTAAGGCAAACTCTGCCTCGGTACCTTTCGGAAGGACTCTCTGCTAATACCGACAGAATGATGTGGAGTTCTGAGCAGCCCTGAGCCACGCATCACCCACGAGAAGAGAAGGAAAGCAGCTGGGTGGTGCTCACCCCTCTGCAGAACCCGGAGCAAAGCAGCAGGCTTGGGCTGGGAATCGCTTTTGGCATGAAGCTGTGTGCTGCTGCTGCTGTTCCTACCCAGGCGCCCACTTTTCACTGCTTTCAACAGCAACTGAGCATCCTCCTCCCACTGCTGCACCACCCAGCTCCCCCAGCCCCACTTTGCACCCACAGGCTCCCAGATGGGGCTTGTGCAGCCCAGGGGGAGTGTGGCAGCTCAGGGGGCACAGGCCCTGGGGACGTGAGGCGGCCAGGGGCTGTTTTCAGCTCTTCCAGTGACACATGGCCACAGGCCAAGGATGCTGCTGTGCTTTGCTTGTGCGCGATGGGCAGATCCCAATCTCAAGGCAGGGTCCCCCCACTCAGGCCACACAGGCGCTTGGATGAACACGAGGACTTACTGATTGGCTGCGGGTAGCGAGGGCACTAGGGGTTCAGCCAAGGACCCCCAGTATTGCCTGGCCGCTGGGGTTTGTGTTCAATGGAACTGGGCAGGAGGTGCGGGAGGAGCTGCGGCGCCTGTGGAAGGCAGCCCTGGGTCGAAGCCCTCCTGCCTGTACCCTTCTTGCGCTTGAGCTGTTGCCGGTCCTGCCGGCGGCTGACTCCACCCAGCAGCAATGTCTCATTCTCATCATCCAGCTGGGAAGGAGAGAGGGGACTGGCTGAAGCAGAATTCTGCATCCCCAAGCAACCCTCCTCACCCAGCTCTCCTGGGGAAACTGAGAATCCACCCCATTCTGGATGCTCAGCATCACACTCCCAGACTCAGTCACCCCCTGATGGATCCCTACCTTCTTCATCCCTATCTTGCTGGGGAGCACGGTGGAGGGCTTGAGCACCTGTGGGGTGCTCCTTGTGGTGGGCTTGAGTGGCCATGGGGTGCTGGGTGGGGCAGGCTGGAGGACAGTGTTCTGGCCCCCACACTGCTGTGGCATGCTGGGGTACCGGCAGTCTGCCGCCTGCAACCTGCAAGTTGGGGCATGGGGATGCTCAGCACCCAGCACTGTGGTCTGCCAGGGAGGGGGACAAGGTGTCTCTGGGCAGCCTGCCCAGGCACCCCTGGAGCTTTCTATCCCCACCCAGGGAAGAGCTGTCCCGGGTCAGGGCAGGGCGAACTTGCACTGCTGGGAAGGGATGGGTCCCATGTCCCCTACCTCTTGCTTTCCCCTGTTTTGAGGGAACGAGGCATTTTCTCAGCGCTGTGCCGGATAAGCAGCAGCACGGATGGGATGGGCACAATTGGCCTGCGGAATCCAAGAACCACCGATGGATGACAGGGGACAAACGATCCAGCCCGGCTCAGAGCACTGCCCCAAAATCCATCGGCTTATACCCCACGGCAGCCCCCTGCCCGCTGCCCTCAGGGAGGGATCTCTCCACTGATGGGCAGGGTGTTCAAGGGGTCTCAGCAGCATCAAACCCCCCAGACAGACTCCCTTAACCCCATGCCTGTCGTGTGGCACTGTCAGCACTCATCTCCCCTGGTCCCACCTAGGCAGCCCCCCCATGCTCCAGTGATGGGTGCTACTTAGAAGCCAGGCACCCTCATGCTGAGTTGCTGGTCACAGGACAGGCAATGGAAATCAGCACCAGAAAGCTGCCTGAGCAGGGGAGAAAAGAGATGGGTGATCTGGGAAACCTGTTTTTGAACCTGGTTTATCTCCCAGCACCACAGCAAGGTCCCAGCCCGCTGGCTGGTTACAGAAGAATTTGGGGAGGATGATGGAGAGAAGTTGGATGTTGGCTCCAAAACCCACCACCATCAGTGGGAACTACTGCCATGGACACCCAGAGGACCATGGGAACTGCGGATGCTGGCAAGGACAAAGTGGGAATGGGGTGAATGCTGTCCTTGAGGATATCACTGTCCCCATCACACTCACTTCTTAATCCCAGCCACATTGTCAGACTCTATCAGCAGTGCCTTCTCCTTGAGCTTCTCCAGGCTTCTCTTCCAGTGCTCATCCAGCTGATGCTAGAAAGGCCCCAGCAACTTGCGGTCCAGCTGCAGACAGACATACTCCCTCAGCCAGCTGCCCCGGCATGGGGCACTGCGGTCCCCACAGGGAGCCTGTGATGATGGTTATAGAAATGTTTCTGTACCTTAATTGGCTCTCAGCATTTTTACCTTGTAATGATGAATCTTAAGACAATCTTAATGGTTCTTAACGACCATCTTCAGAACCTGAACATGCACAGATGCATGGGACCTGACGAAATACATCCGCGGGTCCCAAAGGATCTGTTGAGTGAAGTTGCTAAGCCACTGTCCATCATATTTGAAAAATCATGGGAGTCAGGGGCAGCAAGAGGGCCAGGAGACCTCCTTGGATGGATAAGGAGCTGCTGAGGAAAAAAGAGGCTTGTAAAAGGTGGAAGCAAGGACAAGCAGCCTGGGAAGATTACAGGGATGCTGTCCGGGAATCTAGGGACCAGTTAGGAAAGCTAAGGCCTACTTAGAATTAAACTTGGCTAGGGATGTTAAAGATAACAGGAAGGGATTCTATAGGTACATAGAGAATAAAAGACAGACTAGGGACAATGTAGGCCACCTCCAGAAGCTATCAGGAGAACTGGCTACCCTGGATTTGGAGAAGGCTGAGGTTCTTAATGACTTCTTTTCCTCCGTCTTAACAGGCAAACAATCTGACCACACCACTCAAGACTTGGAAGGTAGACACAGGGGCTGTGAGAATGAAGACCTTGGGCCCGCTGTACGAGAGGATCTTATTTGAGACCATCTTAGGAACCTGAACATGCACAAGTCCATGGGACCTGATGAAATCCATCCGCGGTCCTGAAGGAGCTGCAAATGAAGTTGCTAAGCCACTGTCCATCATATTTGAAAATAATGGCAGTCAGGTGAAGTTCCTGACAACTGGAAAAAGGGAAATATAACCCCCATTTTCAAGAAGGGGAAAATGGATG
>JAOEHX010031018.1:0-12909 GCA_025448015.1 Bolborhynchus lineola
GGCTGAAAGTCAAAACCACAGCACTGCACCAGCTACTAAGACTGAGAAAAATGACTGCTACTGCTGAACCCAGGACACATGTATTTTAGGCAAACTAGTGGCTTAAACTAATGATGTTATGATCTTCATTAAGCAACATTCAATGATAGTTCATCAGGGCTTTTTCCCAGTTAATCAGTGGAAAACAATTTTCCATCTAAACATACACACTTGTCAATGAAGCGCAAAATCAGTCCTAAAGAAAATGGATAATTTAACACAATTTTTATGGTAAACAAATGTAGACTCAGGAAGTCATGGGTCCCACTGAAAATATTTTATTCTAAATGCAAACACTAAAACAGAGTGAGATTTCTAGTATCAATATGTAACCATTAGGTCTGTTTCTGCATTTTCAATTCCTTGAATGAGATTCATCATCAGTTTGCAACTACATATAATGTATCAATGTATCCAAGAAATTAGATGAAATTTGCAAGATGAAATAAATCACAGTTAGTGATCTCAAACAAGTGTATTGTGTAAGATTAAGAATTTGACAAAGGGAAGGATTTTTTTTTAAATATCTGTCTTCTTAAAAAAAAAATATACAAAACAAAACAAAAACCAGCTACATTTTTCCACCATTTTCTTCTATTCATTAAACTCTGGAATTCAAGCTTGTGTTTAAACTCACTTAAAAAGAGACTTGATAAAAGCTCACCTGATCGAGCAGTATTTATATATCACATACCAGTGCATAACAAATGCTAATTAGCACTCACTGCAGCTACAGTTACAGAGGTGGATTTTCTTACAGCATTCCTATCCTCCTTTGCTGCTGGCAGGTACCCAATCACATTTGCCAAGAGCTATTTCTACCGCAACACCTCCTCCCCTGTAACACAAACCACTGACCCAAAACACAAAAGTCGTTTTAAAAAATGAGCTCTTTCAGTTTTGTTGAAATTGGGAAGCCTACACTCATTTACATTTGCACATCTATCCTTTCAACTTTTAAATCATTTCTCTTTGACTTTCCCCACCATTAAAGTAAAAAAAAAAAAAAAAATAAACAAAAAACACCCATAAAACCTTAATATTTCTTTCAAGGAGTCCATGAGCCTTCCCTAACAGAAGGGTTAGCAATGTCACCAACATGAAATCTTGCAGTAGAGTTTGTTTTAGTGCGAGGCTGTGGTTTGGGAATTTTTTGTGTGTGGGTTCGGGTTCAAGGTTTGTGTTTTTTGCTTTATTTTGTTGGAGGGTTTTTTAATGCATTAGATATCATGCATGAGTGCCACACCACTTCTGGAACAGACGTTAACAGAAATGGTTGTTAAGTTGGGGGAAGGAGGTTTAAATAAAATAAAAAGAAGGAACACTCAAATCAAGAAAAAGAAGTATTTGCTTGGCAAATGCATCTGGTAATTGGAAGTAGTAGTGAGATAGTGTCATGGTAATTTTCTTCAGTCTTCTTTAAGTCTCACAACAATGCAGGGATTATCATCATTTTGGTTATAAAACCACAGAAGACCCAAGATCCAGCAGCTATGTCTCTTTCTCCTTTTACTGTCTTTAATACCACTAATCACCAGCACTCAGCATGCTTGTATTAAGCCTGAATGAACACACTTAGCCTGGAATGGGACAGACATAATTATTACTGCTATCTAATCTAAACATATTTAGGGAAAAGAGAACTATGTTCAGAACAGTTATGTGAGTACCAAAAGAAGGAGCAGTATTTCAGTTGAAGTGATGCCAGAACTATGATATACAGCTTTACACCCTATTCTACTACTGTCTGCTTCAGACCAGGTCTTAAATAAAAACACAAGAGTACAACATGGTAAGATGATGGGTATCCAAATTAAACAACTAGATTGGAAGTTTGATTAGCAGCACTACAGTTATCTCAGAGCCTGTGTTTCTGAACTGTCCCAGACAGAGCTCCGCCTCCAGCCACTTCTAGAGCACAACCTCCTTTCAAATCATGTTTTTCTACCTACACAGAAGTTACAGCACACATTCCTTTTGGATAAAGTCACAGTCTAGTTACCCATACTTTCTGACTTTGAAGTTGGAGCTGTAAGGTTTGGGTGAACCTCAAAGTCTGACAGCATAGCTGTACAGTCAGACTCCCAGATGTAGCCCAGTACTTTCAATACTCAGATGAATTTAGACCTCCTCAAAACCTAGATTTCTACAGAACTATTGTGTTCTTTTTCTCTCTCCTCTCACATTCACATACAGCATCTGATTTACTGCAGAAAGTGTTAATTGCCAGTTCTCAGATTTATCTTTATCAGTACAGTATGTGGAACCCATGAATACAGGTAAGTTGCATCTGACAGAGTCACAGGCATAATGCTAGCTCTTACTGCCATGTTTACAAATTAAGCAGATGTGCAAATAAAATCCACACCTAGAGGGAGCAGAAGTCTTCCACATTGCTGAACAGCTATTAATTGAAGTTTTATTACAGTTTTCTCATTTGAAGAGCTACGTATACCCAAGTATATGTCTGCACTTAGATATAAAGTGCAGCTTCAAAGAAACAAGATTCTGCTTAGTCTCAATACCAATGTTTTGTCATGCCCTAAAATCTGACAGCCCTTCAAAACCTTTTATATATCTGCAGCAGCGACAGCACTAAAGGACTTGGGCCAGACAATTCTGATAATCACAACAATCAAGCCTCACTGAATTCAAACTTGCAGAAACACTTCTGTGCAATTTCCAGCCTCAAGACTAGGTATCTATTTGAAACCAGCAATCTACAACTTCTGGAAGTTATCACTTCAGTGTTTGCCAAATTCTCATGCAAAACTGCATTTATTGCTTTTAGCATAATTCCCCCCTCATTTCCAAAAGCAAGGTATTCTCCACTTAAGATTTACATATTTTGGGTACAAAAAAAATTGCAGTGATTTTCCTAGATAAATTAGAATCTGTATCCTCAAGCCACAGCATCTAGTTCTTTGGTGACTGTCAAGTCACCAGAACATGTCTGCTGATCAGTATTGACTAGATTAATCAACACACGAAATAATGCTGTGAGTTTTGCAAGTTTTCTTTATTTTGCCAAAAGGAAATCTAAAATGCAAATGGAAGTCAGACAAAGAAGCCACACTGCTTAGCAACTGGTAGTATTTGCCATGCTTTGGTAAAGTCTGCTTGATAACTGACAATGTGCATGATTTACTCCACTAAGCAAACCCCTTCTTGCCGATACTATTCAGCACTCTGCAAGAAGAGTTAGAGGAAGAAAGAGAAAATCAAAGTAAACTCTGTCTCTTAGTATTCAGCTGATCACACACTTTGAAATATTTATACAATTAAGTTATTCACAACTGTATAACAAATAGGAAACCAATCTACTTTTATCTATCTACCCCTAATCTTAGTGGAAACTCTCATGAATTCTCTTCTACTTTTGTATTGACAGTGCAGTCTAATCTTGCATAAACCTGTCATTTCTGCTTCCAAAAGATAATAAAAAGCAGCATAACTTCCATTCCTTCAAGCTGAAAAGCCTGAGACTTTCCTAGTACCTCTGCAAGTTTTGTATCAGCTGTTCAGCCTGACAATGCAAGTGCATTATATTAGTCAATATTACTGTTATTACATTGAACATGACTCTGATGATGGCAAGTTTGGTATAACTTCCTTGAAAATAACCCATCAAGTCATCCCATTGCTCTAAAACGACAGCCTGGAGGAGGATTTGAGTAATGAATTTTTTTGTGACTGAGAAATAATTGCATGCAGCCAAGACAACTTGCATCATGGCATACTCCCCTTCTCTACTACTGTCTTTCTTTCCCCCCCTCCTCATATGAAGCATAACTTTTAAAGTGGAAAACATGCCAATGTCACACTAAAAATAACCAGCTCTCCTGGACTGCTCTTTAGGGCTTTATCTCATGGGATTCTTCTGAGCAGATCTCTAAACAAGTTAAAAGCCTGCTCTCCTGAAGTCCAGGACTGAGATCCTGCTATTCGCCCAGCTTCCCCCCCTCAGGACCCTGAATTCAATCACCCCTTGGTCACTTTCAGGTAAGGCTGCCTGCTCCTGGCCTTCACATTTCAAACATTTGTTGGTATGTCATTAATCAATCCCCTTGTCAGTTCCTCAATTACCTCCGTCAGTAAGTTGTCATCAGTGCACCCCAGAAACAACCTGGATTGCTTGTTCCCCCATATATACATGTGATACAGCATAAAAATTGGTGCCATTCAGAATTTGGCTAATGATATTAAAAGACAATTCAAACATAATATCCTCTAAACACCTTCAAATTTCTGTTTGTCAGTGAAGAAAAGCACTGTTTGGAGGTTTTATCAAAGATGTAGCATTGAGTTTTCAGCAAAGATATATTATTGCTGGATTTATCTTCTGGTAACTCCAAGTCTGTATCTGGTTTTGTCTGATTTCCTACTAATAGCATTGTTGTTGCCATTCTTTGATAAAGGTGATATTCTGCTGCCAGACAAAGAAATTGTACTTAGCTCAGTGAAATACCAACACCAACATGCTTGATAAATAGGACTCCAAAACTGCAGATAGGCAGATTTTTAAGATTTCTGAAGGGCTTTAGCTGTTCATTATAAAGTCTCTGAACATCAGAACTCTTAAATAGAGTTACAGAGAGGAAGCAGGTTACAGGAGTAATTTGTCCTGTTTAAGACCAGGTTGGACAGGGCCTTGAGCAACCTGGCCTAGTGGAAGATGCCCCTGTCCAGGGTCCTGCAAGGAGGTTGGAACTGAATGATTTTAAGGTCCCTTCCAGCTCAAAACATTCTGTGATTTTGTACTATACCTGGGACCACATATTTCTTCTGTGATGAGTCAAAGAAGCTATCCACGAGACAGAGTAAAATCTCACACTAGGCTGCATCTTTTGTTGAGTAGCTGAATTCAAGGGGAGTAGGTTTTAGACATAAAGCCAGCTGGGAGGTGCGGCTGGACGGAGGCTACGATGCCACCTACGTCCTGGGAGCTGGAGAGCACCTTGGACAGCTCCCAGCAGCACTCCACCACCATACCCCAGGCCCAGGCTCTCTACAGAGAGGTATGGCTGCAAGGCATGGGAGAGGCAAGGTCTGTGCGGGAAGGGTTGGGATTTTAGAGGAGACTGTTTATTTTGGAGTGCTTTGAGGTTTGTTGTGGTGTTTTTTATTTTTTTTTTTTTTTTTTTTTTTTTTGTTTTCTGGTTTTTGGTTTTTTTTTGGGTTTTTTTTTTTTTTTTTCTTTCAGGGATTATCATAGAGCTGTTTCTCCTACAAATAGTTCTGTCACTGTGCATTAGCTGAAAGAAATGTTGCTGATGGCAAATGTGCAGTTATTTCTCAAATTCAGAGCAGTTGAAGGAAATGGAAACCCAGCTGGTATTTTACATAAATGGTTTTCGTCAGCCAGCAATACCCTAGCATTTGCTAAGTTAGCAAAAGATTCATCTTCACTTTCCACCATTTTCTTGCATAAATCATGAGGCATTTCAATTGCCTTTAGAGAGTGGTTCCTGTGTAGATTTATTTTCATCATCTGATTCAGGTCCTGAAAAGAATATTTTTAAACTTTCTTCTTGTGGTTATCTGAGATTTTCAGTTCAGGAACATCTCCATGACCTCCTTTCAGGTGATGCATACTGCAGCCAAGAATGATAGAGGAATTGTTCATTACAGTGTTAAGTGGTGGCATTTTGGATATCTGGGCTCAGCCAGAATTTTGGAAATTTCAAAGTACAATTCATAACAGACTTGTGACTGAGACAATCAAGTTGCCTTTAAAAAAAGAGAATTTGATTTTTCTGCTAACAGGTACTTAGCATTAGCTTCAGAATAGTCATATCATAAATACACATATTTGTGGACTGAAATTCTAAGACATTTGTACACCTCAGTTTTTTACTCCAACAAACAATTTTAGCAGAGAAGCCAGCAACTGAATTTGAATTCATGGAGAGTCTTTGCAGAACAAGGCTCGATCTGGCTTTTCAGTGCTACTATAGAGAAATTAGATGCCTCTCTAAATAAATGCCAACAGCATAAACAATAGAGACTACTTAACAGAATAGAATTTATTGCTAATGGAAGATAAAAAAGCTAGAAATCTTTAGTCTCTCTGACAGGCTGATCTGACTTTTATTACTCCTATATGTTTGCATATGAGAGTGTGTTTGCATTGATATTGTAATGTCCTGAATCCAGTTGAAGACAGGAAAAAGGGTCTCATTGAATGTGCCAGATCAGGCTTGTAGCACCAGCATTTAAGCATCTTTATTTTCCTGGTCCACTTTGTTCCCTTCCTTCTTTTGGACTGAAGAGTAAGTATCATAGAGACGCGAACCAGTCTGAAAAGTCTCAAAACTACAGTAATACTTTTGAAGCACAGTAATATTTTTGAAGCACAATAATGTTTATGAGGACAAATAAAGAAAAAAAAAATAAATGTTTAAGAACATTATTATATGAAATAGTGCATGCATACGGTTAGAAAGAAGTAATTAAAATGTCGCAGAGAACATTCAGGTAGGGAAATCTACAAAGAGGAATAAAAAAGGGCAAAAAATGTAAGACAAAAGAGATTAAATAACTATAATCCAAAGATAGCCATTACAACTGTGAATAAGTGGTAATATGATAGCTATTCCATTGGTCTGAGTTACAGAAAAGAGTATGCTCTTTAACTTGAGTGCAATAAAGTACAATAAAATTAGATTTTAAAACATCAAGGACAACCAAATCTTTAAGAACATTTAATTAATGAAAATCTAAAATAATCTGAAATGAAGATTAAAAGTGTCCATAAAGCAAGATTTCTCTGTTTCAATGGCAGCACTTGGCATTTGATTAAAATACATTGTTGTCAAAAAAAAAAATATATTTTTAGGAAATATTGGAAAGTTCTTATGTTTTTCAGTGTGACAGGATTACCTGGGAGACTTCATAAGGCAATCCCAGCTTGCGTTAATATTAAAAAGCATACATTTTCATAAAATATTTATTTCCAGAAGCATAATGATTTTCAGTCAGAAGCTGAGAGATTGATTCAAACAACACATACACAAAGCTACATGTGAATAAAAATTGGTGTTAAGGAAGGCCAGCCTCAGCCTCCGATTTCTCAAATTCCTTGCAGCATTGCATGTGCTTCAAAAAATGTACTTACTCACCCTCCTCATCTCTCTGCCATAAGAGAAGTCATCCCAATAAAAGTTAGCTAGAGATCTATGCATCATAATGGCAAAACTGAAACTGTCATCTACTGATCAGCTGTCCCAGAGGGGCTAGCATATAGACAGAACTGACCTGTGGTGTTTATTCTGGAATAACTTGAAGTCACACTGACTTTAATAAAGTAATTCCTATACCTTTCTAGTAAGAAATGCAAGTTCCAATGACAAAATATGGCCAAGTGAGACACAGTATCACAATGAGCTCTTATGCCAGGGAAGATCACAAAGCTAGTGACCCATTCAGGCGGTAAAGCACGAAGGAGAGGAAATGATCTGTGCACTGGGCCCACACAACTCCATGCTTCTCTGCTTAGTGCATTGGATTTATGTACATAAATATATATGACCCAATGAACTCCAGCCCCAAGCTTTCTTTATGTAAGTGTAGTTTTATGTCTGTTGCTGTCATAGGTCTTAAAAATAGAATACACAATGGGATCCTCTAGAAACTTCATTGATTACTTAAAGTATTATTCTTCAGGGTAATGCTGATAATTTTCCAGTGAAGAGTTAGCAAATAAGACAAGCATGACTATGAAAGGCCCATACTAAATATTATAAATATAAATTTTATTTATTTTATGTACAAAGCCTGTAGCTTTGTCCATAATTACAGCTGCATAATTTATTTCCCCCAGCCTCAGAGAGCTTTAACAGCTCTCTTTTTCTTTTCTTTCCCTTGGACAAGCTATATAGAGAAAGAAAATGCCCAGATGCTTAAATGGCTGAAATTTGTTCCAGTCTCAGTTTTAGTGGCATTTGGGAAATTATATTGCCTGTGATTATGTTTGATGTTATGAAGTTATTCTCATAGCATTTGCTCTGAAAACGGCTGTATCATTAGTGAGTCTATCAGTGAGGACACAGCTCAGTGAGATGTTTATAAAAGCCTTATAAAAGAGAGAGACATGTAAGCTAGAAGAATGTGAGCAGCAGGAAGGCTTTTAGAGCACGAGAAGCCAACTGCTTAGCTCTGAGGTGCCAGACAGGGCAATCAAGGGGCTTTCTGTCTACTTTCCTGAGCAATAACAGACTGACACCTAAGGGAGGAAGAACAAGAAAGAGGGACCTCACCTTCTTGGAGCTGGATGATTTCTGGTGATGTATACTGTTTTTCCTTTTGCCTTTCAGTGATAAGAGTGGGATGTTCCCATCATTGCTAGGGTTGTGGCATATTTCTTGCAGAGCTGGTAAGGTCACAAGCTTCAGTGGGATTCAAGGAATGGAAATGTTTAATCAACACTCGACCCAGGAGACCACTAAGAGGAAAGCAGACTCTAGCTTTCAGGAGGAAGATAGAAACAGAGAATCTGCATCATGTGAGTGTATTCAGCTCACTCTGGAAAATACAAGTCTTCAAATTCTGGCCAACCTCCAGAGGTTTGAACACCTCACATCCAAAGGCTGAATGCAATACAGCAGGGTGTGTGTAAATTTTTCTGTTACCAAAGGAAGCTGAATATTTTTTTCCTTCCCTTCCTGATAATATGGCAATGATTTGCTTCTCTGTGAGGCAAGCTGTTTCTGCTACACCCAGATTTCAGCATGAATTTGAATGAGACCTCCAAGTGTCTCTTCCACTCTGCTAGACACAACTGTTAAATTAAGGACTAATTCATAAGTCATAGGATTGGCAACAGATTCTGAGTAGGGAAAGAAGATCAAGAACTAAGGATAAAAATAAATATCAGAGTTAATCATTCTGAAGTGATTAACTGCAATTCACTAACCACACATAATCCCACCCTCTAATCAGAGAAGAAGCAAAAAAAGAAATAATTCATTGTTTTTGCCACTGATGAGGACAGGGATCAAACCCTTGTATTCAGCTCAGCAGACATAAACACACCAACATCTGCTCAGACTGGTGGTAAGATGCACAAATCGTAGGAGTGGACAGGACTGTTGCCATGCCTCTCTCCCAAGGCACATCTACTGCTTGGCATAAGGATGCTTCCATAAAATGTGCTGCCTGTTTTGAACTCCACCTTAAATTTTCTTTCTCTGTTCAACGTCCTGTGGGTGAAAACTGCCTGAAGGCTGAATTAATCTTCTGTAGTTGGCTGTTGTCTTCAAGATTATTTTCTTTTGGGGCTTAAATCCTTAAACGTACCTTTGAGGATTCCCCTCAGCTGGGCTGGAAGTAATTAATTTCATTGTGCCTGGTTATCTGATCAGCTTCATGTAGGGAAGAGAGCCAGGCAAACCATAATTGACATGGCTGAATACCAAGTCCCACAGCGAGAGCAAAACTGGGAATATGGTCCTAATCATTGCTTGCAGCTAATGTGAGAAGGGAAGGATCACCTGAAATGAGTGATAGCAATATCTCATCAATAATTTTAGTAGCTTGAATATTGACTGGGAATGGTTTTGGGAGATCCCAACAGATCTCCCCCTAGCAAGATGAGGTTCCGTGTGTCTTTCATCTTGTTATCTCAAAGCACTTTTACAGATACAAAATGATTTGAAAGCAATCCTCATTATCTACATTGCACAGATGATTAAAGGAAAGGATAGAGAGGCTTAGAAAGTACTCCTGGGTTGCTCAGAATGAGCAAACAAATGTCCTACACATGAGCATGAAACACTTAGAAGTGGAAATTTCTTTGAACCTCAAGGTGATGCCTTTTCCTGCATACATTATAAGTAGCATCTGGGTGTGTTGTCCCAAACATGGGGGCAAGCATTGCCTTTCTTCCATCTGGACATACTGTGCCCAGCTACTGCCCAGCAGTATCCAGCTCACAGGGCCTTCCCTCAGGGCACAGCAGGATGCGCTTCTCCCCATTTCCTTCAGGCCAGATCGAAGATAAGTGAAGCTTGCTGCTTTCTGAACAGTCACCACTGCCTCTTGGATGTCCTACACAATGTGCATGTTGACAGGAGTGTTTTGAGTGGCCATGGACATAAAACCATGCATTTTGTTGAACAGGAATGGTATGTGTAGTGGGCATCCAAGTAGTATAGATGTTTTGTGATTGCTGTCATAGTGATGCTAATAACAGCAAATAGGAAATCATATGAATTGCTGCAGACCAGCATAGATAGTGTCTGTTGTCACCAGCAGCTGCTGATTCCTGCTTCTTTTTGGATCCCAGAAAGAAAGGCAAAACACCATGAGGAAAGTTAGCCCTGTTATTAATGTCCTACAAAAGATGATAATAATTTATAATATCTTATGGCCTCTCTGATGCTGGAAACCCCAAAATGATAGAACATAAGATAGACCTCTGGCTATGTCATGGTGTGCAGCACAGATTTTCTATCAGTGATGAGGTCCACTAGCACTGTCATCTTCAGAGTTTTTATGGATTTTCTTGAAAGCAAGCAACTATTCATAATTTCTGCTGGTGCAAAAGAATGTTTATAGTGAAACATTCTGCTTCTCTTCAAGATAAAGTTAGGGACATGCTCCTGGCATCATTGCTGGTAACAAGTAGGTGTTGCCTATGAGGTCTTTGGTTACAAGAAGCCAGCTGCATTTCTTCTACAGCAAAGGGTGTGGTGGCATGGCACAGTCCTTGAGGCCAAGTCATATGTGTAGCACAGCATGGTACAGCACAGCACAGGCCTGTGATGCTCAGGACAACACCAGCGTGGATCTCTTCCATGTGCAATGGTCATCCAGGTAGGACCCTTACAGGGTTAATGTTTACACGGCTGCACAATAGTCTGTTGTTGCTGCCTGTGGCATAAAGGTGTTTACAGGCTGTGCTAATGAAATCATTATTTTGTCTACCTTTTCACTGTATGTCCTTTCAGCCTTGCAAGTTGCCTGGCTTTCTTAGCATGCTGCAACTCAGATGAAAGTACCGAGGTCAGACTTTTCAAGAGCACATCCTGCAAAAACCTTTGAAATCCTGTTAAGCCTTATCAGCTGAGTGAGCCAGAAGTCTCCTGCATCAGTGACCATGATAAGGCCAAAACTCTGCTCATTGGGCTTCACATAAGTAAATGTACTAAAAGGTAAGTCAAAGATTTTTACTTTGTTGCTTTTCACAGCTAGCATGGTAAGTACACTTCAGTGGGGATTGTTACCTTTTAATGTGGGATATAGCAAGATGTGTTAGGATATTGTCATGCTTTAAAAATTTATATCTTTCCCGTATGTATCTGTTGCCCTATAACACTTTCAAATGGTTTCCTTTGAATGGCGATTCCTCAGGAGGATTACTACTTAGATGGTTATCTCTACATGTAGAAAATATGTTCCAACAAAAGCTAAAAACCTTCAGGCAATGGGGATTTTCTGTAAATGCAAGCTGAGATGTGAGTCCTGCTTATTGTGGCTCAAGTCTAATACTTCTAGATTTCTAATTTCTTGTAATACAAAGCTACAAGTAAAATCCAATATACTGTTTGATAGACAGATTTTAATATTTGAAATCACATAGATTAAATTCAGTGCCATCCAAAGCCTGACTAGTGCAATTTGTAGACAAATACAATCAGGTAATTTCCCCTAAGCTTATTGACTGATGTAAGTTTAAACTGATCTGAGTTAATGAATGTGAGGCTTTTGAAACTCAGATCCGGCGCTTTGCAAGGTCAGGTATTCTGTGGTCTGAGCACAGATAAAATAAATAGTCCATGTTTTTGTCCCAGCAAGTGCATGGAAGGCTCAACTAGTCATCTTTTCACAGAGTTTAATGGATTTTTTCCCTAACAGATTCTAACAGACTAATCTTATCTTGTCTTAAAGGTCACATCTTGCAAATTCATTTCTGTGAGACTGTTAACACTTTGGAAGCTAATGCAGTTGGGTTGATTCATTATGTTGATCTTAGAATAAAAAAACCTGACTTTCTTAGGGAAGCAGAGTTTCTGAGTGATGTTCAGATAAGTCTTAAAAAACATAACATGGAAGATTTCATCATTTTGAAGACACTAGAGGAGTAAGACTGTGTGAAGTTTAGACGATGTCAGTTACTTTTTTCCTCAAAATTTAAACATAATTTTATCCAGAAAGGTCAAACTCAGCAAGAATTTTTCAAAAGCTATTCCATTCCTAAAATAATGAAGCGTGAGGTGTAAAACAGTTTGCTGGGGCATGCTATGAAGCCAGATACAGCTTCATATAGGTACAACAACTAGAGGAGGGCTGGTAAGAATTCAAGTGTCCAATTTCTTACATGTTTTGCAAAGCCAGCAAGGATTTGGATGGAAGTGTTACCTACACACGACTCACATACAAAATTATCATTATAGCACCTCAGATAATGTCTCCTTATATCAAGAGTTTCCATATTAAACAGTAAATTTAAACCCCATCCATGAATGCTCTTTACCTAGGGTAAAGTTCAGTTCCTGAGGAGAGCCATGGAGAGGTGCTCTGGTAAAACTGCTGGAGAAGAAAGAATGGTTGAGTCAGTGAGACCTGAAAAAGCCCCATCTTCTGAATCAAACTTTTTTTCTTGGGGATTGCTGTAGTAGCAGTTCATGCTCATACAGAGCTCCTGTAAATAGAATTGCCAGAGCAAACTCTGGTAGTGCAAACAACATTGCTGACATTTAGTCCTAGTGCAGCAACGAGGGATGAAAAACCCTTGGCTACTTTGTACAGATTGCTACTGAGATGTAACTTCTCTAATCTCATTAAGTCAAAAAAAAAAAAAAAAAAAAAGGAGGAATGATCTTACACTTTATGGTTAAGGTTATTTTTTAAGATCTATGAACTTCTGAA
>JAOEHX010031018.1:13376-24043 GCA_025448015.1 Bolborhynchus lineola
GAAAAGATTACATTAAGGGATTGAATATTATCTTGAGCTGTTTTTGTGGGCAGTATTTAACGTTGCTTGTACTGACTGATAGTCTGGCACATCAGGAATAATTTGGAGAACAGAACAGTTACTGATGGTGAGAACCCACCAGTGCAATTTTATGCATTTTAGGGAGGTTTATTTTAGAGAGATGCTGTAGTCTAGTCCTTAGATTGAGTGCCCACTAGCTGTTCTTCTGCATAATGTCTTCCAACTTTGTTTCAGTTGACTGTTCCACTTGGTGAACCAAAGCAAAGCAAGGATAAACAAGCAAGAGAGCTGTTTCCAAATGCATTCATTCTATGTCTAAACAAATATGCTGCTGTAGATACAGTCTGTGATAAGAAATGGGCATATTTGTGGCTTTCTGCCCTAAAAATGTTCAGCTGCTTGTATCATGTCTAATCTGAGGAATGAAGTCAATCTGCTGGACATGAATTGCTGAAGCAGAGAAGTAATGTAAATATCTTCTCCATAAGAGTATCTTCAGCTTGACTTTATATTGTTTTCAAGGACATGGCACAGCAGTTAGCTGCACTGGACACCAGCCAGATACAGCTTGTTAGGACTTTCTCCAAAGCCTGTTTAAGAAAATGCAAAGTCTTCTGAAACTGCATGCACCAAGGGACTTCCAGATTGTGTTACCTGCTCCAGTGGAAACAGAGTGAAATTATTCTGTGATATTTGTTCACACCATAGTTACAAATCCCTGAAATACTGGGGTTGTCCACACGGAAGTCAAAAGTTTAAAAAGTCTTAGTGATGGACTTAACTGGATATAGATAACCTCCCATCTTCAGCAAAAATATTAAAAATCAAATATTTTAATCTTGTTAAAGAGAGAGAGACTTGAACTTTGTTTAGAGCTTTTTGGAACATAAACTGCACTGTTCCATTAACTCGTAAGTGAACTGAGTAGCAATTCAAAAAATATTAGTGTTTGTAAGCACAGGGTATCTTCATGTAAAAAAAATTATACACTTACATGTTTTTAGAGTCATACTTTTCAGTTACCTGTAATTTTTTTTTAGATTTCTCTAAAAAGGGAAGTGATTGAGTATTAATGAATATGTGACATATTTATTAAAGCAGCTCCCAAGGATCAAATTTTAAAGTAAAAATTATCAGAAGAGACACAGAAATTAATTCCTTTAGGTGATTTCAAAAAGCATAGGAAAATGGATGCGAGTACATGAACTCCTAGACTCTGAAAACTCTTCAAATGCTGACAGTAAAAGTTGGGAAATAAATTAATATCGATGAATGGAAGAAAGAGGAGAGAGAGAGAAGGGAAGCCAAAGAAGTGGTAAGCAAAAGTGTTCTAGATACTTGTATAGCAAGAATTAACTAGTGGAATAACATTATCTCCACTCAAAATCCTGTATGATGTAGCAAAAAAATGCATGTAATGGAGCAAAAGAGATGAGTAGAAGTGTTCTGTTTACAGAATGGTCTATAGGATATGTGACATATATAAATCTCAGAAAAAGGAAAATCAGCATTCAATCTAAGTGCAAAGCTGTCTAATCAAGCCATTAAAAAACATGTACAAGCAATTCTTACTCTTTTCATGATGACCAAATTATCGAGTTGACTTCTTAACCTAGGCTTACTCAGGAGTCAGCAGCAGTAGTTGTTCTCAACTGTTTGCTCATTAAGGGGAAGGCTTTTCTAAATAAATCCTCAGCGCTGATGATGATGCCACTTACCCAGCAGTAAAATTCATGAATTCACCATAGTTGTGGTCACTGTTGGGCTCAGCAATGTCTTGAATTCCTGGTGTTACTGAGCATGCTGTTAGAAAACAGATGTAAATCCTTTGAGACACTGCTGCTGGTGGTGTGCTTCCCCAGGCAGTGTTTTGAAAGGTGGGTAGAGGCACAGGCAGCCTGCCCACAGGCAGCCTGCCCACAGGCAGCCCGTGGGGATAAGAGAGGCAGATGGCACAACCAGAAGCATCTGTCCATGTTTTAGTGCCACCTGCATTGAGTGACACATTAGCCATGCCTTTATTGACTTGTCACAAGAAGAGGCAAGTAGACTCTAAACTGGGGGAGGTCCCAGCAGAGATGACTATTCTGGTAAACTACTCAGAAGATACATCATAAACCATGGCAAAGGCAGACGATTTTATCACGCACACCATGCTCCTACTCCTCAGCACATCTTCCACCACACTGGGTGCCCATAGCGTAAACAAGTGTGTAAGCTTAGGCAGTACAAGTCACTGTGCTTGTTATTCAATAGCCACATACACAGGACTTTGTTGCATATGTGGATGGCTTTACCAGCTCACTCCTAAAGCAGGGGAATCTGAGGTGATTAAAAGGAGCACTCTTTGGGCTCACATCCTGAAAAATATTGAGGTCCTTGAACTGACATTTCAGAGGGAACAGCATATTGAGTGAAATTCAAGATCTAGTTCTTGGGTGCTAGCTCTGATGTAAGCACAAAATTCAGCAGAGAGATCAAAAATAATCTCTTGCCACTCCTAAATGCACCTCTTGCATCTCCGATTTTGATTGAAAGATACGTCGAACAATGAGGCACATCGCCTTGGCTGGACAGCCCATTTCTGTAACAGACTCCTCTCTGAGGCTACTGGGGAGGCAGAAGTTCGGCAGTGTCACATTTTTGTCTCTTTGGTTCTATTTGTTCAGTGCACTTTGATTGCATTTCAGGAGAGTAGTGAAGTGGTAGCCTTCTTTATTTCCAGCAGGAGCATCCTTCCCATATGACAGCTGCAAACCTAGCATAAGGAGGAAGTGGTGTTATGTGCAAATACTTCCTGGGGTCCTTTGTAAGTGTCACTTGGTGAGTCAACCTCCATGTTGATGGCAAAGAGTAAGGAGCACTGTTTGTGGCATGGTACATTCTTCCTCTTAAAAGAACAAAAATAGATGCCTTAGAAGTCATTAACACAAACGAAGCTATTCAAATTTTCATGTAGAAGGGCAGCCTTAACTATTAGAGCAGTTGGTTTTTTTTGCCAAAAAGGCATTCTGGCCAATCCAATTTTGCCACTTGGTTTAGCAAAGAGAGAAAAAGACTCACTTCCCCTTTTTCTGCCCCAGGCTCAGTGTTTGAAGTCAGTAACAGAGCCAATAGGATAGTTGAGTTGTGGCGACTGGGATTCAGTTTCCTCCTCTGCACATAAGTATGTCCACACACTCAGATGCAAAGTGTATGGGATATTCAGAATTGTTGCTGAATAGCTACTTCTGTTCCCCTTTGCACTAAGTAATCTGACATATATTTACTGGAACAGTAACAGCAGTTTGGGGGTTGTTTACTTTCCCATTCTGTACAGACTTTTTCAAGATGAAAATCTTGAAAAGTTAGGCTCTTTCATTTCAAAATTGTCACAACAAAACATGTTCACTCATTTCAATTTTTATCCCAGCATCTTCTAGCTTACTCAATAAGGGCCCATAAACCTGATGTGCAGACAGGTATTCTGAATACATAACCGAATGTTCAGCTGCTATAGTAACCTGGTTCACTCCTGTAAGTTTTCACTTCAGACAACATTAGGGAAGTCACTCTTCTGATTATAAACTGAAGCAGACACTCAAAGCTCCACTGAATTTGTATTCTGATGGGAGAAGTGTTAGCACTTGCCTACTTTCTGTGGGCAGAGAATAGTATTTTCATACTATTAAAAGATACTCCATGTTGCTGATGTCATCACAGAGGACTGAACATGAGTTTGATGAAAATGGGGTAAAAAGTTGCTTTTCAGGGTTTGTTCACGGTGTTTGGGAAAGGTTTATGGAAACAGGAATGTCTCAGTAGCAGAGCTTTAGCCAAGCAGAAAATAAAACAAAAAATGAATGAAGGATATTTTCATCTTTTGTGTGTGTGTTTTTTTGTTTGTTTGATTTTTTTTTCTGGTTTGGTGTTAGTTTGCAAATCCTGCAACAATGTAAGATGTCATTAAATAACATTTTAGAGGTTGTCTTCTATTCCTATGCTGATAAGTACTCATCATTTACATTGGGAAAGATATGTGCAGGCTAAAGAAGGAAATGCCTGATTTCATGTCATCCACACACCACAATTTATAGATGATCCTGGGTTTCATGGACATGTGCTATGGGATAAAATTTCAAAAGATGGCCCAAACAGTACAGTCACATGCCCTTAAATAGGGCAGGTTTTAAATCCAGAAATTGTGGAGCCCACTTCAATTAGAGGCAGATTTCAAAAAGTATTTAAATTTATCGGGGCTTCTGGAAGCACTTGACAGCTGCCAGTGCAATTCACTGTGGAACATCTTGAAGGTCTACTGCATGCCAACAAAAATCATGAACCTCATCAAAGTTTTATGCCAAGGTTCTGCTTGAACAGTTAAGGTAAATGGGAACTTGTGCAAATGGGTTAATCAAACTTGCCTGTCAAGCAGATTCATTCATTCAAAATACCTTTGTCAGACATTGGCTTTATTGAAAGAAAAAGGAGGTTGAAATGATGTGAAGCAGGCATGGCAAACCAGAAAAGCACTGCACCAGAATACTAAAATGATACTGCCAGCTCAAACCTTCTAAATTTTAAGTACAGACAAAAGTCCCTCCCCACAAAAAAAGTGACAGATACCAATCAACCAGGGTAAAATGTCCTCCAGAAATGAACCTACTAAGAAACTGAGCTGCTCCCCCTGTATTTCAGTAAGAGGCAATGCCATGCAAGAGGTGAGTCAGCTCTAACTCAGAGGATGCCAACCAGGGGCAGCCACAATGAAGAAAAGAATGTCATCAAGTACAAAGCTGTGCCTGGCCTTCAGCAGCTTAAACAAGATTTCATAACCAATAATCTAAACCATGTGTGTCACAGGTTGTCCCTACCACAGCCAGGGGCAGGTGCTCATCATAGTGTGTGTTACTTGTTTTGGCAGGGGTGGAGTTATTTTTCTTCCTAGCTGGTGCAGTGCTGTGTTTTGTCTTTAGTCTGAGAACAATGCTGCTAGCACACTGGTGTTTCAGTTGTGGCTAAGTAATGATTACTTTTCAGTCTCATGCTCTGCCAGCAAGGTGGGGCACAAGGAGCTGGGAGGAAGCAGAGACAGGATACCTGACCTAAACTAGTCAAAGGGGTATTCCATGCCACAGCATGTCATGCCCAGTACAGAAACTGTGAGGAGCCAGTAGGCTGATCACTGTTTGGGGATGGGCTGGGCATTGATCAGAAAGTAGTGAGAAATTGTATTACGCGTCACTTGGGGTTTTTTTTTGTTTCTCTCTCTCTCTCTTCCTCTCCTTTTCCTTTATTTTTTTTTTCCTTCCTTTTATTTTTCTTTTTTTTACCTTGTTTTTATTTTTCTTTTATTTTTTTTTTTAATTTTAATTTTCCTCTTGCTCTTTCTTTCTCTTTCTCACAGATGCTTCAGAAAAGGTCTGGAAATTAGACAGACAAACTGCATAAAGAACATCAAGACTCAAAAGTGATAGCAACAACTGATCTCCAAAGCTGTTCAGAAAAGAAAAAAGAAGGAAGGAAGGGAGGAAGGAAAAGAAAGTGTTCTGTAATTGTATTGCAGATGAAGGCACGGCAGCTGCTACAAAAATAATTGATTGAAAAAATAAGCCCTTTACTAGACACTATATTGGTAAAATGCATGCAATTCCTCTTAATTCAAACAACTATCCAGAAATTCAAGTTCTGTAGATTAGTTCAGATAATGGGAGAACCTAATGTTTCAGTCAGGTATTTTGTTACTCTGATTTTTCTGTAAGCTTTTATTCATAAGGATGCTACAAAGAGGGTCCCAGCCACTGCAGATATTTTCCTTATGTCAGCACAAGTGTTTTGTCAGACAGTTACTGCAAAGACCCTTGCTGGCTCCTTCTCCATCCTGCAATGCTGCATTGCTGCCTCTGCAGACTTCTCCTACGAGCTTTCTCACACTGTTCATCTCCTCCTCTCCCCATCAGGCATATGGAGACACCAACGTGCTCAGGACTATATTCATAAAAGCATCTATTTTCCAGGTGGTTTGAAATTCCTGGGCTTTTGCTTTTCTTATGGAACCCATTGATGGGTGGTTGGAGACTACTATTTATCAGCTGCCTTTCAGGGAAGAGTTTAATGACTTCTCAGAATTACTTTGAATTAAGTGGTGATGCTCAGCAGCTTCAACAAGGTGTAGTACATACTGCAGCAGCAGATGCATCTGACCTTGTCTGATATCAGATAGTGCAGAAATTCACTACTACTCAGCAACGCAAACATGCAGAGTGGCATCAAGTGGGATTTGCAAAAATGCTGGCACCTAAATTATTTTATAAAGCTGCCCCTCAGGACCTCATTTTAAGCCCTTGTAGTCATGGAGAAATTAGCATTGACTTCAGTAGGATTCAGTTTAGATTAAAGCTGTACACTCCTTTGCTGCCCTTTGCTGTCTCTGTCCCTGTGACTTGAATTGTTCCCTCATGGCATTACAAAAAGGATGGAAATGTTAGCAGCAATGCACGGGACGTTGCATACAAGTCCTCTTGATTTTGACAGTGTCTATTAAATATATATATAAAAATTATATTTAAACCTTAATTGAATTGCTCTGTTCATATCTTTAAAAGATCACTGTCTTAAAAAAATAAAAAAATCTAAACCAAAATTGCAATATTCCAACTTGTTTGAAAAGGAATAAATGTGTATGCCACTTACTTGCAAAAAAATTGGAGTAGGCTGACTGAAAAATTATCCAGTGTTCCTGCAGTAAACATGTCAATGGAAACCACGTGCAAGAATTTGATTTCTACATCACTGTAGAATATATAAAATCTGCCTTCAGTAAATCTTTGCCAATATATCAAAATGTCTGATGACAAGCAGTTAATGTCAAAATCTCCTTCCCTAACTGTCCTAGGCACCAAACCAAATACATTAATTAAAACATGACAGTATCAAACTACCTGTAGAAGGGGACAAGTATGGGTTGGTTTTTTGTTTTATGAGAGTATGTGATTGGATACTGTCTGAATTGGAAAGTGAAAGACAGATTAAAGAGAAGATGGAATCAACAACTAAGAAACAGGAACCAGTTATTTTACAATTTTGTAGCATTGGCAAGAGGAGAAGGAAGATACACTGAAAGCTAGTGTTGTGGTACATGGTTGATCTGCAAGAGAGACGTGAAGAGAGAATTCTGAATTTAATAGAGCTTAAACCCATGATTGTTGAAGAGGAATACTGCATGCATAACTGCTCTTTGCTCTCTTTTCTCCCAAGCTCATTGCTACAGGCTCTTACCCACAGAGTGACTAGCCTGACTGAAGCATCATCTCTACTTGCAGACAGTGGAGAGGAACAGGACACAGAAAGGCTGATCTCAGGAAGGACAACATGCTTGAGAGAATGTCCCAGCACAGCGTGGGGAGGGCAGAGGCTGGGCGCAAGCAGTGAAGGGATCTCACTACTGGAAAGAAAGGGTTGTCAGTCCGATAGGCTTGTTCTTTTTGGTCTACCTCCTCAGTTTCAAATATATGGACAACAAAAGTTTTCTACAGTAGTGTTCTGGATGTGCACTATCCGTAGCCAGTTAGTCTCAGATGCACATATGAAGTGGCGCAGGGTAACTAGCCAAATCTATAGCACACATGTACAGCATGCATGTCACAACTGCAACAACTCCAGCGTCACTGGAAAACATCAGATTTCCTGCAAAAACCCTCAATAGCCAATCAGCCCATGACCAGTAAGCCTGACCCACTCCAGTAGTATTAGGCAGATGGTACACATGCTTGTATGTTTGGGATCTTCATCACAAGGCTCTGCATAGTTCAGTCATAGAATCAGAATGGTTAGGATTGGAAGAGATCTTAAATTTCATCCAGTTCCAAACCCCCAGCTGCAGGCAGGGACACCTTCCAGTAGACCAGGTTGCTCATAGCCCCTTGGCTTAGTTGAAGATTTACATTAAAGATGTTCACCAGCTGTGGGCTGTGAACAAGCTTAGCAATTAGCCTTAGGTATCCATGTAAGAGATAAAGTGTACTACTGATGTAGGACTGATAAAACACAGATGTCTACGTTTGACCTTTTCACAAGTCCCTTTGCAACTGATGGAGATAAACCAGCACTCCCAGAAGATAAGTCTTGTCCTTCTAAAGTAAGTTCTGGAACAAGATAAGGTCATTACAGTGGCTATGCTGCATACAGCAGCCAACAGATACTTGTGCAAAAATGAAAACATAAAACTTAAACAAAATGGAAATTTATGACATTTCTGGGGTTATTTTATTTTAAATCAATCTTTAAGTAGCAGTCTATAGGATTCAGATTGGCCAATTAAAAATATTTTACTAACTCCCTCCTGGCCAGGAGTGCCTCCAGCCCTCCAGAGCCACGGCCACAGCACCTTTCACATGTTTCTGGTGACTGCAAACACTGCCTTTCTGCCATCCAGATACGCTGTGCCCAGCTGCTTGCCATGACCATACACAGCTCCCAGGCTCTTCTGTCTGAGCAAAGGATACACTTCTCCCCCTTTACTCCAGGACAAAGTGAAGCTCAGTGGTCACTGCTGCCTCCTGAGTGTCCAACACAACGTGTGTGCTTGGTTGACTGAATTAATGAAAATGATGCCATTATAAGAGAAGAATTTTGATTTTCTGGAACGAACAGATGTAGTAAAACTTTCCCTTTCGATTTAAGTGAACTGTATTATTTCCAATAGGAATATTTTCTTGCCTAAGGCCTGCAGTTAGTTACAAATCAACTCTAGATATAGTGGACTGCAACTCTGTTAGTTAATAGAAATTTTAGCAGTGTTGCCACATCTCTGAATCAGAGTGTGAAGCATCTGTGTGTAATTACATAGTAGTTTTTAACTGTATAGCCATCTGTAATTCGTTCTGACTGAAATCAAACAGCTTCATGGATTTAAAGCACACATTTTACCCAGATGAGAGTGTGTACTGACTTGTTGAGGTAGAGTTCACTTAAGCTTCTTGGCAGATTTTCAAATGCCATCAGAGGGATAGAAAAAGTCCACTTTAAGAAAAGTTAAAATGTGTCAGATATTTGAGATGCTTAAACAATCCTACATAATACATATCCCCATTTCCACATACAATAATGATGCTGCCTAACATCTGAAGGGAAGAACTTCTTAGTTCAGATGCCACCAATGGATAAATCCCATTCAAGTTTAGGTTTAAAATCTTTATGATAGGAATATTTTCAATAAATATCAAGTTTTGTTCCAAACATGTCCCCCAAAAGCATTTCTTGTTATAGCTGAGGTCTAATACCTCAAGGTTATGTAATTCTTGAAATGCAAAGTAACTGGTGAAATCCAATTTCTTAAGGGATACTACAGATTAAATGAAAAGAAATTCATTGTCATTGAAAGCCTTACCAAGGGCATTTGAAAACAAATTTGAACAAGCTGTACCCTTAAGGTCTTTAAACTGATTTGCACAAATGAAGAAAATATATTTCAGACTCAAATTCAAGACTTTATGAGATGATTTACAATGCTGATTCTCTGAATATACATTTGCTATTTTTCACTAGGCTAGCGACGCATGTTACTTGTTTTTTTACTTCCATCTCTGTCAAGTGAATCTGTCAAGTTGCCTTTTTTCTCATATATGTAAGAAAAATACAGTTTCCTTTACTGTAGGAACATTTTATTTCCTTTAATGGATATGAATGGGTGGCCTCACACTCGCAGGCCCTCGTTCTCATGAGCGACTTCAACCACACTGATATCTGTTGGAGGGACGGTACAGCCCAGCACAAGCAATCCAGAAGGTTCCTCTACTGTGTGGAAGACAACTTCCTTCTGCAAGCAACTGAGGAGCCAACAAGGAGAGGTGCCATGCTTGACCTCATGCTCACCAGCAGGGAAGGGCTGGTTGGAAATGTGACGCTCCAGGGCAGCCTTGGTTGCAGCGATCATGAGATGGTCAAATTCAAGATCCTCAGGACAGTGAGAAGAGCGTGCAGCAAGCTCACTGCCCTGGACTTCAAGAGAGCAGACTTTGGCCTCTTCAGGAACTTAGTGAGGTTCCATGGGATATAGCCCTAGAGGGCAGGGGGGGCCAAGAATGTCAGTTGGTATTCAAGGATCACCTACTACAAGCTCAGGAGTGTTACATCCCAACTAGAAGGAAATGCAGCAGGAGGGCCAGGAGACCTCCTTGGATGGGTGAGGAGCTGCTGAGGAAGCTTTGAAGCAAAAAAGACGCTTATAAAAGGTGGAAGCAAGGACAGGCAGCCTGGAAAGGATACAGGGATGCGGTCCAGGAAGCTAGGGACCAGGTTAGGAAAGCTAAGGCCCACCTAGAATTAAGCTTGGCTAGGAATATTAAAGATAACAGGAAGGGATTCTATAGGTATGTAGTGAATGAAAGACAGACTAGGGACAACATGAGCTCTCTCTGGGAGCTATCAGGAGAACTGTCTTCCCTGAATTTGGAGAAGGCTGAGGTTCTTAATGACTTCTTTGCCTCGGTCTTCATTGGCAAATGCTCTGACAACACCACCCAAGTCTTGGAAGGCAGATGCAGGAACAGTGAGAAGGAACACCTTGGGCCCATTGTAGGAGAGGATCTGGTTCGAGACCATCTTAGGAACCTGAACGTACACAAGTCCATGGGACCTGATGAAATCCATCCACGGGTCCTGAAGGA
>JAOEHX010031020.1:12331-24145 GCA_025448015.1 Bolborhynchus lineola
TCTTAAAGATATAATTACTGTGCTGCCAACTCTTTCATTTGTTCTGCTCTGTAAAAGAAGTACAGCCATGCAGCCGCAGTAAAGGTCAGAAGATATTATATGCTGCATGCAGTCCAACTAAAGTATATGACAGTCCAGTTGGAATGCAGGAACAGGATTTCTCTGCTTCAGCATAGTGCAGGAGGAAATAATACCGACTTGAAGACAGAAATCTCTGTTATACTTGCATAGTAGCAGGTAAAGAGAAGGACAAAAATCTAAGGGGCCTGAGGGTCTTGTGTCAGTCGTGTTCCTGCATTACTGAAGTACTGCTAGATGGTTATGGAAGTGCTGGCCTTGTGATAAACAGCAGGTTTTGGAGGATAGGTCCATGCATTTGCATGTGCATGTGAAATGGCAAATGGTGCAGGAGACAAAAATTGGTAAAAGGCTCTTCTTTAGACCATTGTGAAGCCTTACTGAAGATTGTCCGACAATCTTCAATAGCCCAAATAATATCTTCCCTGTTGTCAGTTCATGGCATTAGTACAGGCAGATGTTATCTTGCTCTGTTGGACACAAGCCAGCTGTCATCCAGAAAGTGTGTGCCCTTGTTGGCACTGTACTGAGCCTGAGCATAAGATCCCACTTCTCAGTAGTATTTAACCTCTCAGGTTCATCACTGCACTAAAGGCATGGGACCATTTTTGTTCCGCTTGGAACACGCAGAGGGAGACTTGGAGCTGAATAATGCATACACATGATTCAGTGTTTTGTTTTTAGTGTTTTTTAAAAAATCCAGCAACATCCAGGCACTCCTATAGAAGCAGTAGTGCAAAGTAGTCCAAAATAAAGCTTTGCTGTAAGTTCAGGTGTGTCTTCCTTTTCTGCATGGATAACAGTCCAAATGTTTCCTTCTATGATTGATTAGCTGATCCCATTGCACGCTGTTTGCATGTATCTGATAACCACACTGTCAGTAAGTTGAAGAACAACTTTGTGGTTTGCCAAAAATTAAGAAGGATCAAGAGTAAGATAGCTTTACCTTGGCAATGGAAGTAATGACACATGACATCAAAGAAAATACAGATGCTCCTTTTGAGAAGAGGTCTTCTGGGGAAGAAGCATTATGAATTTTGGACAGTTCTAAATTATTGTATTATGTGTATTCATTGTTGTAATTCCTGTTTCTCAGTAAATATAACCAGAATTTTATTCAATTACCAAGTGTGTTCTCTAAGTGTATTATTTTTCTTTTTCACCCATTTCCAGTAGCATGTCTTTTTGTATAAGTTCTTGACCATGATATAGTTAAGATTATTTTCTTTTAGTGGGACAGGAATCATTATGTGATCCATGTGATTTTTGTTACTGTAGAGAATTCTGCTTCCTTACATTTGGAAAGATAAATACAGTGGTAACATTTATAAGAATAGAATTAGAAAAATACTGTGAGGTCCCAGTCCCTGCCAGCAACAAGGACATGTAAAGTGCAAAGCTATTGTCTCCTTTGCCTGTGCAAATAGCTCTGGAAAAAGCTAAAGCATACTCTGTTTCCATTTGTGAAGTTCTCCCTTGATACAGTTTTTTGCGGCTGAATGTCTCTGTGAAAGAAACTACAGTTATTTTTGGTAGTCTGAGAAGCTTATGATACTGCTCGGAACCCTCTCAGTTTCCATTCAGAGTTCTTATGTTGTATAGAGCCATATTACTTTAACTGTGTCTGTCCACTGCTCAAAGACTTTTTTGTTTTTGGAGGTGACTGAGATCCCATCAGCATTTTCAAGTTTTTCACTAAAGGCCATGAGAACCATTCAGGACTCTTATGGCCCAGTATCTTTAGGACTTTCCCCCCATGAAACAAATGGGGTGAGCAGATGGAGAAAAGAAGGCTACTGCTGGATTGCTGACATAGAAAGGGGTAAGTAGCACCCTCTCTGTATTGGAGGATAACTACTGATTTGACATGGTTTTGATGCTTCCAATTGAGACAAAGATTACCGCTTTACAACATCAGATGAACACTAGTGGGAAACTGTCTTTGGAACTCTGTGTGGTTCTGGTCACTCCATTTGGACAAATGCATTAAAGCAGAAAAAGCTGCTGAGAAAGGTGATGGTAAGAAGGAAAGCATGTTTTATTAGAGAGGAATAATGAGCTTGGATTTTATAGTCTCAGAGAAAAAGATGAGAAAAGGTATATTACTGTTTGAAGATAAATGGAAAGTAAATTCCAGGGTGGAAATCATCTATTTAAGTGAAAAGATAATGGGCACAATTATAAGTCAGTACAAGCTAACCATTATTATGTTTGCATTAGAAATTAAGATTTGGTGCTGGCAGAGAACAGGTATTCTGGAATAGCGTTGGATATTGGAGCAGTGCATACAAAAGGCTGACTGATTTTAAAATGAAGCTTCACCACTTTCTGAAGGGGGTCAGATGATGTTGTTATCAGAGGATTAGACCCAGTGATCTGGGACATCTTTCTAATTCTGTGCTGAATAAGATGGATCTGTGCAGAGCATCCCATCTGGACTGGAAAGAAAAAAAAGAACATGATTAAATTAATCATCTTTATCAGCCTTTTGGCTACAGTTTGAACATCAGTTATTGTGAGGCTACACTTTCCCTGTGTTGTAATAATACATGCAGTCCCGTGCTTGCTGTTAATGGTGGCCCAAACCAGAAATTGCTGGAATAGAAGGAGACATCAGAATACGGTGTGTTCCTTTTTCTCTGCCCTCTCTGTCAGTTGAAACTAAAGTAGAAATGTGGGTAATAGCTTTGCCACTGAGGATCTCTCAAAGGAGGAAGAACTCTTCACTCTTTTCCTGGGTTCAGCAGGAGCAGTAGTAGCTGCTGCTGAACCCAGGACAACTCTACATACACTGACTTTAATGTAGACACCTCAATGGATAAGTGTTAAGTATCTTACAACCTTGTCCCAATTAGAGAACAAATTTTAAGGCATTTTCAGGAATAGTACTATTCCTTGTGGACTTATGGAAGAGCTGCCACTAACTCTTCTATGGATGAGGTACAACAGTGCTAACAGACTGTGAAACTGAATTTGCCTCAGATTCTTTCCTGCATGACAGGACATTCAGGGAAGAATTTCCACAATTATGCACTTGATTCAGTGCCTGGAGATATGAGAGGAAATGGGCAACAGGTCTAATCTTCATTTCTTATCCATGGCAATTTTAATTTATGAAAATACTCTGTGCCCCCAAATCCAAATCTTTCTCTGCTGATCTCACTTTCTTCTCTACAGTCTTTAAACAAAACAATTTGATATTACAATTGGCTTAGACTGAGAAATTGCTGTGCTAGCTAAAAAGTTGGCACCACACCTTCTATTCAGAATGCTGCACGTTGGTGGTGTCTGTTCAGATAACCTCTAGCTACAGTTGAGTAATACCACAAATGGGGAAAACCCTAGAGAAATTGGAAAATCCCTAACTGTTTGTGCATTGTGTAAGTATATTTTGCTTAGGCTCCTTGCCAAAGCGGATAGGAATCAAAGATGCTCTCTGTATAGGAGTAAAATGTGCTATCATGATCAGGATCTTATTTTTTGCATAAAAGACACCCACGGCGTTTGTGAAAGAGGAAGAAAATTTCCATTCTGGTTTTAGTGTGTTATGTTTTTCTATTGCATTCATCACTGAAAATTCCTGAAAACAAAAGATATAGAAAGTGGGAGAGGAACTTGGTTAATTTATTTGAGTTCTTCTTTGAGACAAATGGTCTCTTTTGGCTATTTTGCAATAGGAATATAAAAGAAAATACCTCCTCCACCCCTCCCCCTTGGTATTGTACAATAAAAAGAAACATTTGTTGAAATAGGAGGAATTTAGCTGTGACCAAATGCTCACTGTAACTGGCAAGTGTTTGTGCAAATGTTTGATTCTTTATGTAAACCTTCCCAACAACACCTCACACAGAACAAAACCAAGTGCTTAAGAATGACAAGACATCTCTCTACCAGAACAGGAATCACTGATGGATATGTTTCTTTTTTCCCATGGAGAAGATGAGAAAATAAATACAAAATAGTATTGGGAAGTGCTCAGATGGTAGGATTCATCTGAGCAATAGTACAAATCAGTAATGAATCAAGATAGACCAGGTAAAGGCGGGTTCCTGCATTATCCCACAGCTCTGTGGAAGTAGGTGGTTTTCTTTTTTCATCATGTTTGTAACTTAAGACAATTTACATGTAATTTACATTCTTCAGGTGTCATAACAGAGGCATCAAAGCACTGGCCTTTAAATAAAAGGCTGAATCCTCTGAGTTTTGTGAGATTTTTGTTTATTTCAGTGAGATCTTTATTTTTTTCTAATGTATTTTTGTGCCATGATTGTAACCAAACAGAATAGTTGGAGAAGTTAATTTAAAGATGATGTTCAAAGAAATTTTGACTGGCATTTGGGATCTTTCTCAAGCCACCTAACCAAAATATTTTCAATAGTCTAGCTGCCGAATGGGAAGTTAAAAATACAGAAGTAATTTGCTAAATTATCAGCCTCATGAGAGATTAATTTCTTCCAGTAAGCAGTGGCTCAGCAATGAGTTGATCCAACAGTTAGGTTTTCTCAGCAAGGAAGTTAGCTCCCTAGCCCACTCAGTTGATTTTTTGCAGTCATTTTGTATATTTGTCTATTCCACACCCTAAGGCCATGGAGAACCTCAAGTTAAGAAGCTGATTTCAGATTGTCCTCCTGCATACTCCTGTAGGGTTCTATTAGAATGGATTCAAAATCAGGGCTTTGAAACAGCAGTTAAAATTCCAGTAGTTTTATATGAGCTGGCATGTTCCTTTTTTGTTGGTTTAGTGTTGCACTGAATTATTCAGGAAACTGTGGTATTCTTTCTGTTGATCATTGTGCATTAGGAAAATCAGCAAACTACCAATGAGTTTTTTTTGTGAGGGGCAGAATTAATTAATATATGATAAATATTTCTCTGAACATATTACAGCAGAAGTGAGGTTGCATCAGTTACATTTTTCAGTCCTTCAGGGGGATTTGAGGAATTTCTGAAACCACTGAAATAGAAGTACCTCAGTTTTAGAACCGTTAGGCAAGTAAGTCTGATTTCCATTATAGAATCATCGAGCAATTTGGGTTGAAAGGAACCTTCTACTCCAACCCCCCCTGCAATGAGCAGCAACATCTTCAACTAGATCAGGTTACTGAAAGTTGCCTCCAGCCTGATGTTGAATGTTTCCAGGGATGGGGAATCTACCACCTCTCTGGACAACCGGTGCCAGTGCTTCACAACCATCATTGTAAGAAATTTCTTCCTTAGGTCTAAATTTCCCCTCTTATAGTTTAAAACCATTACCCCATGTCCTATCACACCAGGCCACACTTTTTTGAGTGTTGACATAGTAGTGTGTAGAAGCAGACAAAGTAATACCTTTAACAAGGTCACAAGTAATTTTTATAATCTGTAGTCTATAAAAATATACAACCATCTCTGTCTTTTTATAATGAGTGGTTTAAAATACTACCTTTAATGCATCTGCACTTTTATGAGTCATAGTGACAAACTGCCAGTTGTAAAAGATGGCAACTTACCTCCAGAACTTATTATTAAAATTAAAAGTGCCAAAAGGGTGGAGGAATGCGAACTGATACAGTTTAGACTTTGTTGACTGGTTTTCTGAAAGGCCTTTAGAAACAAGCTTATCTAGCTAAGAACTTAAAAGCAACAATGAAGGACAGAAAACACTTCTTGGGTACTCTAGGCAGCTGCCACAGCATAGCTAACATGCTGTCTTTTCTCACCTGAACAATAATAAGATTTTCTCTACAGCTGTAGTTGTGGGAAGGACAGAATTACCTGTGGATGAGAATGCCTCATAGATGACCAAGCAATAGTTATTTTATGGTGTGCTAAGGCTTACCTGGGTTGCAGTCTGTTTGTCTACAATGTGGGAACTTCAGAACATCCACTGAGAGACTTTTGCTGGCTCTAAACCTCAGAGGTTGTTGTCTTATTGACTTAGTATGTTTTAAAAAGGCCGAGAGCTGCCGGTCCCTCTGGGAGCAGAGGAGACAAGGTGGTGCCTGCTCCTTTTGTGGGTGTGACAAAAGTGTCTCTGTGAATGAGACACTGATTTTATAGGGAAGCAGAAAGCTTTGTCCTGTACAAAGGAATGCTGGTATGAAAGTGCTACGTCAGAAACTTGAATGCTGGAACAGCAGAAAACAGTATTTGCTGGCTAAGTAATAGCCTTTCTTTAGAATACTGTGCATAGTAGTCAAAATAAGATTTGTTATTTTTATACTCTCCAGAATTTTAGTGTGTGGTTAAGTATTTATTTTTACTGAGCAAATGAATGTGATCTGTCTGAAAGATAGTTGGAAACTTACTGAAATCTCACTGTCATGTTCACTTTGCCTCTTATAAAAACACTTTCCCACTTGAACACCCTAAGTGCTGTGCCTAATTTCATTTTCAGGATTCCAAGACAGATAGTTCTCAGAAAATAAAAATGAAAGTCTTATTTCTAAACTTCATTTGCAATTACTGTAATACTTCCTTCCACTGGCCTAGTGTCATCTTCTAAAAAATCATATAATAGTCAGTAGTGTTCTAAATATCTTCCAGTAAAAAGTCGCTTGGTTTCTTTGTTCTGGTATGAAGCAGTCCATTGTAAAGAATAAGCTATTGGTCACTGTGAATGCCAGTACCTGATGAAATGACGTCTGTATTTGATTGAACTGTTAAACTTGTTACAGCAATTACACCTCAGTAGAAATACTTGAAAGTAAGGATATTACTGGTCTTGTGTCCCAATATATATCAGGTTGTCATATGGAGTAGTGATGTGCATTCTCAGTGTATTTGAAAATCTTTGTTTAATCTTGAAAATTATTTCTGTTGTGGACTGTATGTTTATTTGTTTAAGGTATGTTTGTGCACAATGATTAAGCAATATTTATTTTTATTGTCACCTCAGCTTTTATAATATTTTTCTTTCTGTTTGCAGGGGATTCATTGTAAAAGCAAACCTTCCAGTGAGTATACCCAATTCATATTTTTACTACATTTGGTTTTGAAAGATAAAGATAATTTATTGCAGCTAATAAATCCACTTTCCTGGTGACATCAAATCATTGTCCTGCCAGGAATTTTACCACAAGTTGCCTTCTATGAAACACTGACAATTGGTAGGCTCTGATAAACAAGAGGTTAATAATGACTGTGCATTGTTGCTTTATAATTTTCCTTACCATAGATGGTCACTGGGAGAATTTGCTTAGTCATTTCATGTGTTTTTATTGCTTCTACTTATCGTTATTACCTATGGTAATAATACAGTCTCTTGAATTGCCTGAAACTGAGCCTCCATGAATCACTCCTCCAGTGCACATGGTCACTTGACACGGAAGTACGAGGCTGGTGCCCTGGAGACTGTTCCTTCTGAAAGGACAGTCCTAGCTGGAGGCACAACTCTGAGCTCTGCTTGTCTCCATGGTGCCATTCCTGGATTCACGTGGCAGAGTCCACAGACAGGGGAGAGGCTGTGATATGGAGCTGCAAGTGTGTGAAATGCTGATGCTATGGCATGAGATGCGAGTTGAATATCAGCTGCCGGGAGTCATACTCTGAAAGCATGGCATTTATGGGACACATGTTGAAGTGGGGAGAAAGGACATGGTTGTGGAAGGGTGTAGTTAGAAGTGCCACCTGAAAAAGTCTGTAGTCTTCTGCTGGTGAGCAGAGTGAACCGTTGGTGGCTGGTTCAAGGATTGTGAATGAATCTCTTCAGGATTAGGCAACTGAGCTCCTGGTTACACAAACTATGTGGAAGGCTGAAGAAGAAACAGGGACACTGACCTTTGCTCTGCCTCACTGAAGCATGCCTTCATGCCCTTGGGCAGCACAGGCTGAGTAATGCAAATCCTTCAGCCTTGGTTTCAAAGGGAAGGACACCTGTGATACTGTTGGTTATGAGTTAAAATCTGTGCTGGGTGTTACACAAATGCAGATCTAAATAGGGAAGACTCATTACATGTACCATGAGGTGGTGATTCACCCATCTTAGGACAAGGTGCTTGATGTGCTGGGAGGTGAAAGGGGTTCTCCCTCTGTTGACTGCCAGGGGTGCTTAAATCACAGGTTGGTTGAGGTTGGAAGAAACCTCTGGAGGTCTTCTGGTCCAAACCCCCTGCTCAGGGTCACACAGATGCAGGGTCATACAGATGATGCACTTCAGCTTAAAATAGATATTTAGCTCTTAACTGGATATACACTTTGGGCACAGAAGAGTTTGTAAACTAAAGATCCTTATCTTTCAGGATGATGTACATGAAGCATACCTGGTTGTAGGTTTTCAGTGCTGCCTGAAGATGACTTATCAGCTATCTTTAATACAAGTAACATGCAGGATGACTCAGCCTTATAGGGGTGATGAAAAGACATTTTTCTAGTCTTCATCCTTATTCACTTGTGCAACACTGGGTGTATACTCATTTCCATATTTCCTTTTCCATAGTAACTCTTTTTATTATTTACTGAGATAGAATTACCTTAAAAGACCTTAACTCTATAATAGAACACCTTTTCAGTAGTCACTGTTTTGGCTGCCACAAAAAGATGACTATTTCCTTGAATTCACAGCTATCAGCTCATTGGTATTTGGCAGTAGCTTTGACTCTGCCTTCTCCCTACTGCTCTTCTACACTATTAGTAGTCCCTAAGGGCTACTGTAGTATTTGAAATTCACTGCAATATACACAGACATTGATATCAATATATCTATGATTTTTAAAAAGCCTCACATTTGGCACAATATGTCACCATGCTGCCCAATATCCTTGAAAGTTTGAAATGTTTCTGAATGTATACCTGTGAAACCCTTCTCATTTACTGTGCATTGAAATCTATTGGGAAAGAGAGGCTGTCAGTCTGAAATCTAATCAATTTCATAATTGGTGTAAGTACTTTTAAGTAGTGAATTTTGGTATTTATTAACTGAAGTGCATCATGTGGTTATCTTAGAAGAGGATATCTAGTTTGTGAGCTTTGTTGAACCATCCTAATGCACAGATGAATCAGATACTGTAGTAAATGATATGCAGATAGGTTAGAAATGCTGCTATATTTTATACTCATGAAATGATGCTCCATTGAAGCAATTTTAGTGTCCTTTAGATATGCTCACTGTTTTAGCAGTCAGCATCCTAAGTAGTTCAGAACAATTCCTGTAGGGGAGAAATACAGAACAAAAAACAGTTAGGATTTTCTATTGGGTGTTGGCCTGGACTTGTTAATGTGTTTTCTCTGCAATTTTTTTTGCTGTTCTCCAATTTCATATTCTTGCCTGAGGCTTCAAATTATCCATCTAGTAATTTCTGTTACGTATTCATTGCTCAGCTCTGGCTTCTATTATCCAAGGATACACAAGGTGTGTTTTGCTGTCGTGACAGTTCTGGGTTGATTGCTGCATCATCAGATAAAAAAATAATCTGCTGTGGTTGGGCTGATGGCGAAAGTACAAGGAAAGTGTCTACATGCTGAATAATAAGCCTTGGCTTCTTTATGCCTGGGTTTATATGTGTCCATAATTAAGGAATCTTTTATTACAGCAACAATCCCTCTCTCATGTAGGGCTAATTACAATTATAATTCATGAAGATAGAGTTTAGGCAAGATTTATCTAGTAGATGGTTTGTGTAGCAAGATGTATCTTTATGTCTTCTGGGGTGTAGATCAAACTACTCGTGAGAAAAGGAAAGAGGTGTATGTTCCAGAGGAAACTATCTAAGGTGGGGGGATTAAAAGATGATAAGGTAAGAGTTTACTGAAGAATTAGTCAGAAATGAGTGTCATACTGTGATGATTTATAGAATTAAAATTATTTTCTGACAGCTCTTCCTTGTGTCAGATATGTATTGTGATCCAAAAGTAATATCCTCATGCATGATATGACCCATTTAAGTTATTAATAGTGAGTTTTGCAGCATCTTTTGCAACTCGCAAAATGGATCACAATTGAAAAAAATCCAACGTGGAAGAATCATTTCATTATATCCAGTGTATTGCTTGTTTGTTCTGAGTTTGAAGGTAGAAACTATGAACAAGGACAGTGTCCCTGCTTATGGACAGACAGTAGTCCCCAAAACTGTGTATTGGCATCTGCCTGATACCGATCTAATGTCAGTGATGCACCTAGCCATGACTTAGAATTCTTCTGAGATAGTTCCAAGACTGAGACATCTAGTAATACCTTACCTCAGGCAGTAATAACTAAGGACCATATTCAATTAAGTCATGATAGTCTCTCCTAAAAATTAGTAGGGTCAAATAATACAGTTAGATTCACTCAAACAGAATACTTTGTAAAGAACTGTCAGCTGTGACAACGTATATATATACACATTGCTCTTCCATTAAATTGTTTCTACAAAAACATGGGAATTAGCTAGAGATTATAGTCCTGGATCAAGAAATTTAGACCAATAACCAAAGAATTGAGCAGAAACAATCGCTCCTGGATGCCATTTAGTATTCACAACTGTATGTTGTGTGATGCAGTCAAGAAAGGATCTTTTTGAAGAAAGAGAGCTAAAACTAATCATCAATTATCACATTATTAGTAATAATTATCGGGTAGTTCTGCAATATAATAGCCTCCCAGTTAACTGTGGGTGGATTTATTGGGTGATGTACAGTAGCTCTTCATCCTGAGATACCTTCAGGATTATTACACCACCCATTCTTGGAACATGGAGTAGAGTCTTTGCATCTGGCTGCTGTGCACCAGCTGCAGGGTGTCTCATCTCTGTAGAAACAGGTTTACAGATTCTTCAAAAGTCTGTGTACTCTGCTCTTAAAGTCTAATTTGTATCTTTTGAATGGTCTGTGCTTTTTCTTTGGTTTGCACAAATTGTCTTCTCTTGTTGCCAAAATTACCTCAGATAGTCAAGAGTTGACTCTACTGTCAGTTGAGGTAAAATGTCATTTTTTCCATTCTTTTCCACTTGGTTCATATCAACAATCCTGTTGCCTCTAAAAGGTGCTTAATGGCTGAAAACCGAGATGAAGGAGTGGAGATTCAGGTGTGAAGTGTTTGGTTTTTATGATGCTTGATGTGTATCATGAAGGACTTATTTCTCCTGATACCAAGTGTGAGGGCACCTTAAGGCCTGACATATTCAATCCGAATTACCACATTTATGTCAGCCTATCTTCACATCCTGCATGTATCAGTATCTGATCCTTCACTTTCAGTCTTTAGATTTAGAGCACTTTCCTTCACTGGAGGGATTGAAGGGGCAAGTATGGATAAGCTTTGCTCTTTGTCCTCTTCCATACCCTACCTTTCCTCTGTGAGAACTGTGGATATGTCTTCCATGTGAGTCAATGGGCATCCATGCTTGACAACAATTCTTGGGTAGGCATTAAGGGATGCACCCTTTCCTGATGATTTAAGAGTGTTATCCTGTATTTTGTGGTATGCATAGTGTTGTGGCACTGGTGTTTCATCCTATGCTCCTCACCATACTAGTTGAACTCCTTCTAGGAGTATGTTAAGCAGTGTAACTAACAGGAGTCAAATATTCTTTCTGTTCTTACAGCCTCTCCTGGAGGGAGGAGAATGCAATAAAATACTTTGTTTTACTTGTGTAACTTTTAACTTCCATGCTATGTACCAAAGTGGAAGGGTAAGAAATATTTCAAAGAAATTGCTATGAAGTAATTACAGCTAAACTGAGGTGTGCTGTATTGTATACCACAAAGCCCAGGGGCAAACCCCAATTCCCTGGCTATTTGTTCTGATAGTTTCTTGAATCACTCAATTTTGGGGACTAA